>PVLD010013300.1:8736-56665 GCA_004027595.1 Dinomys branickii | reverse complement strand
CTTATGAGTATGGACTCCAGTTTTGTCCACTTGCCTACAAAGTTCCCAAAATTGTCTTTCTTTATAGCTGAATAATATTCCATTGTATAAAAATGCCACAATTTTTTAATCCAGTCTTCTGTGGATGGGCACTTGGGTTGCTTCCACATTTTAGCTATTACAAATTGTGCTGCTATAAACATGGGTGTACATATATCAGTCACTCTGGCATTTCACCTGCTCGGTTCGTTCTAACCTGGGCAACTCCTGCCGCTCAGGCTATTCTGGCCTGGTACCCTCCCCGCCGCTCGGGGCTCGGCCTGTTCTGGTCCAGGGACATCTCCTTACCCCACCCCACCTCCGCCAGAATAAAGAGCTTAAAGGCCCACACTTTCCTCAGCTCGGGGCTACCTTGATCCCCTAGGTAGCCTGCCACTCTGTCCCTCCCCCAATAAAGACTTCTCTCATATCAGAAGGTCTGATCTGGTTCTGTGTGGGGTCTTGGTTTCTATCAGTCTGAACCATAGAAATAGGTTGAGACTACGTGCAGATGATATATGGAGATAATAAAAACATATACTATTGTAAGATATTTTGTATTTGAACACACTTCATTCATAACATTTGTTTTCTTTCTAATTCTTTAAATGGCTTTGGAGTTGGATACTTTTGGGTTAGGAACAAAAACCACTATTCTACTATTTTTCACTGATGTTCTTCAGTCACACTGCCTGAAAAAAACTGTCCATGCATGGTAAAGAGCAGTTAGAGATTAGTTACTAATCTCTAAAAAGAAAAAAGAATATATACAATTAGAGTTAGTACTTGAACTGAGAGAGTTTCATAGCATGGGGAAAATCTGAAGTACATAGAACTGTAAGGAAAAATTAGTAATTTTCTTGTGTTTCAAAGCATGATATGCAGGAACATGGTTAAAAGGAACTTAAACACAAATTTAAACAGCACATGGTTTGTCTTACATGAGAAATCAAAAATATAAATTAATTAAAAACCAAAATAAATCTAGATCATATAAAGCAAGGAGCTAGATCTTTTGCAAGGGATGGGGGTGAAGAGATGGAGGAGGAGGTGGGAAAGGTAGAGAAAGGGATGAAATAAAGAAGAATATATGTTATACACACCTCACAGTGAATATAATCAGTGTGTACTGCAAACATGTACTAATATAATATTTAATTTTTTAGATGTTGCAGACATAAATTTGCCATTGTGATTGACTTACCCACTCCCATGGCCTGAAGTCCTTCACCAAATCTATTGATAGAAAAAGAAAGCAAATAAACATAAGAACACAAATTTGGGGTAAAATGAGGGAAATATTGTGTTCCTGAGGACATAAGTGGAGAGGAGGGAGGGTAGGTGCCAACATATGCTGGCTTCCACATCATTATGTACTTCCAGCAGATATGGTACCACTGTGATGCCCCTCTCAGAGGTAAGGAAAATGTAAATATCAGAGACAGATGAAAATAAACAACATACTCTCTGAAATGCAAGTCTTCTTTCTTTCTACAGAAAGTCTGTAAAGAAGAAACTAAAATGAGGAAAATATGAGTCTTGGCTAATAGAAAAGCCTACCACTATCGGGCTCCAGAACTCATTGTATTTTAATTTCCAATTATGAGTTCCTTACTTCTAATTTTCTACCTGTCTTCTCTAGCATTCTTTCTGGATAATTTTGAGTCTTTTTTGGTTTGAGTATACTATGATAAGCTGTCTTTCTCCAGGGGCAATCCCATTATCTGTTTTAAATAAATATATGCTTCTACCATCTTCTCAAGCCAAGGGCAGACATAAAAAAATACCCTATTGTCTTGTCCCCCTCAGACTTCATGGATAACCAGACGGCAGAGTGAATTCATCCCCACTCATGTATTGTGTGCCCCCCCCCTGCAGACTTTAGAATCTTGGTTATTCTGGTCTGTTCTTAACCTCAAACACATCAATATGGTAAATAGATTTTTTGCTGTATATTCTGCATTTGAAAGTTGATTGATCTTGTGGCTACATGGCTTGTAAACGTAAGAATGACCTCTGGATAATTTTTTGAACTTGAAACCAGAAAAGGACTTAAAGTGACAACATCGGTATTTATCCTTTTCCGAGAAGATAACTTGTCACTTAGGATTTGCTGTTAGGTGTGGATGAGAATGCTAGCTTACCTGGACCAGCTGCTACCATCTCATTTTATGTTCATAATAATGAAGTGAGAATTTTCACAAGTCAAAATTGTTGTTTCAAACCTAAGAGGCTGGAAGCAGCTGTCAAGCAATGTATTTAAACCCAACTTAATGGTTTACAAACCAGATGATTGGTGTGTACATATTGTGAATTCCTGCTGCATGTTGTTTGCGAAGTTTTGTATACAAAGCGGTGGAAGTTTTCATTCTGCTGATATGACTCATCAATACAACAGATGAAATGCCTGATAGAAATTGTGCTGTCATTTCTGATGAATTCATAAGCTATTGTTCAGTTTCCCTTTATGTTACAAGCACAGCTGAGAGCCTAGGAATTTGTGTTTAGTTGGACAAAGTACATGCTTATCTTCCTGGAACATCAGGATAAGGACCAATATAATATTTTGGAAAAACTTAATTTCTTAAATTTGTCAGGTCCAATTTAAGAAGACCTCACTTAACTCCTTGGAAAACTAGGATTAACTGCTATATATTTTCCATTATATTATTCAGCATACTTTAACTTCCCTTTGACTATCATAAAAAGATATCCTTAACATAGTGACAAATCTACTACTCGAGTAGCTCCTATTGAGGACAGGAGTAAAAGCGGAGAAACTGTTAGAGAAAGAAAGCGTTAATGGTATTTGAATAGAAGTTTTACATTGAACGTGAAAACAAAACAAGTGCCAGTATCTATAACTTCAAAGAAGGCAACCAAATTTGTATTTAGGTACCAGGGATGAGAACTACTAGCTCATCTGAAAAAACTGGCACAGGCGTATTTTACGCCAGCAATGTCTGTTATGTCCGTTATCACCCTAACACAAAGCCTCGGAGGTTTTTTCTAATTGTCTACAAGTGCATTTAAGTCTCTCTCTCTCTCTCTCTCTCTCTCTCTCTCTCTCTCTCTCTCTCTCTTTTTCTCTCTCTCTCTCCTTATTAGAGCCTACCTAATTAGAGATCTTTGTCTTTCAGTGACAAGCCACTCAAATGATCGTGTATAGATTCCTGGTTTAGTTAGCTGCAGAGTACTGAGAGATGGCAATTAAAAACAAATTCAGCTTCTGCAGAATCATGCAAAGGGAAGTGTCTCTCATTTGGCTTCCTCTTCTTGCAAGAAAATGATTTACTTAGAATTCAAAAATAATATTTGAAGTGGGTTTTTTGGGAGTTTAATATTCAATAAGGTTATGAAGACTCTTAATTTAAAACCATGGTCCAAAACCAGGAACTTGAAAATACTTTCAAATTTTATCCTTTTTAAAAAGTCTTTGTTCTTTCTATTAATTTCTTTACTGAGAAAAGAAGATAAATGGTGAATTTGGGAATATATATATATATATATATATATGTATATATATATATACACATATATATACATATATATGTATTATGTTTCCTTTAGCTAGTTCCTATTTAATGTTTTAATAGTACTTAATTTTGCAGAATATATTTTTGTGAATTATTGATTAAAAGTACAATAGATATAAACTCCCACTGCAATAGAAACCATGATAAATGAAACTGTTGCAGAATGGAATATTCTAGTTATTTAACTTTTTTATAATTGAAGATATTTTATATTAATACCTGATGGCTTATTTAAGTTATATTATTGGTCTTGAGAACTAATATAATAAGCTAAGTCTGGGTGGGCTCTATTTGTCTCCAAATTTTTCAGTGAAGCAGTTTAATCAATGCCTAGAGCCAAGTGAAAATGTGTACATAGTTATGCACATTTCCTCTACCACAGATACTTGTGAGTAGTCCTATCAATAGGACAAGGCCAAATGAATAAGAATTCACACATAACCACTAGGGCAACACTGCCCCTCTTCTATCTGGCACATTTTATGGGAGGCCTAATTGAAACCTTGGTCCTGTCTTCTATACCTAGAAGAAAACCATCTTGTAATGCCTCAGCCCGTGATTTAGACCAAGCAGATTCTGTTTGGCTTATTGGAGGAGAAGCCCAACTCCTTCACTGTCATGATTATAACATGATATTAAAAGATAAACATGAGGGATGTAGTAATTAATAAAGCATTTATAGTCCATGTCCACAGATATATTCTAAATAATGATTTATAAATTTAAAAAACATTTTAAAATCTCCAATCATGAAGAAAATCAGACACTTGAAAAGAGGTTATTGTGTAACTCTATTAAACAAAACATCCAATTTGAGTTAGGTTAAGCAAAACCTACACAGGAGACAGCAGAGTGAAATGGAAAGGTTTGCACAAACAGAAAATATAAGGGTAGAACTGGTCTTACTGGTGGGAACTAGAATGAAGGATTTAGAACTGCAACAAGAATTTCTCCATAGATTTCCTCTACTTATAAGAGCATCCTGACCTCATTCTCTCCTGCTAAGTTGGAATTTCATCCTCAGGGCAGAAAGAAGCATACTTATTGGTTATTCTGTACTGAAAATTTTTCAGACTCAAGAAACAAAGAAGCCTTCTGACTGCTGCAACCTGGGGGACTCCAAGCCTAGACCAGTCAGTAGGACCAGAATCACTGAGTGTTACATGGTCAGCCTGTCTTAAAGGGGCACATTTGGATTGGTATACCACCACTTGAGAGCTATGGCTACAGGAGGAGACGCCAGGAGACTCCCAGTTGTGGGAGGAGACCCCAGGCAAAGTGAAGAAAGACGGGGAAAAACTATGATTCATACTAGGGGAAAAGGTCACAAAAAGGATTCAAAGAAAATTGACTACATTGAAACAGTTACTGACTAAATCAGTAAATGATTTAAAGATGTATTTCCTATTACACCCATGTGAGAGAAAACAGAGCTATTTGTCTTTCTGAACTTGGCTTATTTCACTTAGTATGACCTTCAGTTCCATCCTTTTTTTTTTTTTTTTTTGGCAAATGACATGATTTTGTTCTCTATAGTTAAACGGGGAGATGGAGAGGATTACATTCATATATGAAAGTGTCACAATAAAGTGCAGCATTCTTTATCATCTTTAAGAACTGAGTAAAATATATGACCAAGAAGGTAAGTTTGCCATAAAAGTAAAGGAACTCTTTAAATATACCTGTGGTAAAAATTCATGCAGCAAGCCCAATCAAGGATTAACCAAGTTGATTGCACTGCATGGTTTGAATGTAATATTAAATTGAATTTGCTTTATGTAGAGGATTGACAGCTGGTGGTCAACTTGTGACAACCAGCTGAACTGAACTAGCATGGTGTGGGTGGGGCAGGCCCACCTGAGAATTGCTGACAGCAATATAACAGACACAACCGGAAAGGAAGAAGTTTTGTTGGGAGCTGCTGGTTCGCCTTGAGGAACTTATCACACTGGTTTTCCTAATGAACTTGGCTCTTCTCATCAGTGAAGGAGCTTGGGACCCTACTGTCACTGTGAATGGCTACAGTTCACTTGGGGGAGCTGAAGTCCTCATTTTAAGCACTTCTCCCTCTCTCCAGAGGGGAAGATGGTGCACTGTTCAGTCTCCTGGAGAAGCTTGTCATGTTGGCTTTCCTGCTGGGAACTTAGATGTCCTCACCGTTAGAGGAGCTCAGGACCTTCTTGTTGCTGAGGATGGTGGTTTTACCCTTCAGGGGAGCTCTGGTTCTTACTTTGAGCTTTGCTTCCTGGCTCCATTGCAGGTCCTTCTGCCTGCTAGGAGAGATCCTTCATCCTGCTGGCATAGACTTTCTAGCTTCTACCACTGACCTTTGGGTCTTCCTAGCAAAGATTCATAAAACAGGCCTGCATTAGACATTGTCGTGGTCTCTTGGCCTCCAGTTGACTTGTGGGGGACATTGTTATGGGCTCTAAGTCTTCAGCTGGACTCATGCAGGACATTAGCATGGGATCCAGGCCCTCAGCTCTGTTCTTTGGTCTTCAGTGTGTGGATAGATTCTCTGCACTCTTTTTGTATATGACTGTTTGGGTGACTATTATAAAATGATCTTATAATTAAGTGTCCTGTTTTGTATTGCTTCCCCTTGTAAGCCCCAGACATCAAAACTTTACAATATTCTGTTATCATAAATATATGAAGCATTATTTAAAGGATTGACACATTTACTTTTCACAACAACTACATAGATAATATTATAATTCCCATTTTATAGATAAAAGCCTAGAGGTCAAATGACTCAACCTAAATCACAGTCAGTAAGTAAAAGAGCCTGCCAATAATAGCCAAGATTTTACTGCACCTCTAAATTATGATGAATTTCTTATGTTAATAATATCCATATGCTTCACAAAAAGGAACTTAAACTAGATTTCTCAACTATGCACCTGTCAGCCAGTGTTTCTCTGTGGAACTCAAAAAGACAGAGTTATTTCAGAAAATCCATTTCAGTGGTTCTCTCTTGTAGATTTGAACATAATATATTCTGGTGCTTTTTCTTTGTGACATATTTTAGAAAGATAAGTTATTATCAAATAGTAGACTCCTGTATTGTTCTTAGAATGTCAATAAAATGAAACTAAAATTAACTTTCTAGAATTTACCACTGGTAAATACAAAGTAAAATATGACACATTCAAATCTTCAAGTCACTGTAAGGTCAAGATCCCTATATAGCATCACATGACAATCAGACTTAACATTTATAATTGAAATCCACAACTGCCAGGCTTGAGGCAATCCATGAGGAATACCGCAGTGTCCACAGATCAATGGGACTTCCTTAGTAGGTGTTTGCATTAAAGAAATGACCTCATGAGTCTCACAGAAATAGTCTTTCAAAGATATAAATAAGTAGGCTATATTGGAGTTGCATTCTTGAACACCTTCAACCTCTTTAAATGTATCTGGTTGGATTTTTTCAATCTTGGTGTTTTTATTCAGACATATATAAAAGCAAAACAAAAAACTTCTGTGTTACAATGGATATTTTTCCCATCCAAGAGAGTAGGAGTCTGAAGAAGGCTTCTCTTTCTGACCTACCTCAAAGCTTCTCATTGCTTAGATGAGAACGGCTCCTGAAAGTGGGCCTTTGGATCTCTGTGAACCTACTTCCAAGTGGTGCGGATCGTTCACAGCACATACAGGCTATAATTTACACAAAGACATCCAGTTATTTGCCCTGCAGATCCCTTCCCCACCACTTCCTGAGATGAGAAGTCTGCGTATGGCTGTTGGAGTTCAGTTTGATTTAGTGCAAACAAAAAGCAATCGCCCTTACCTAGACCATCTTACATTCATTTTTCTTGACTTGTTATAGTAAATGTACTTGCATTGGACTTGGGATGAGTTTGAATCTTGGACCTTCCATTTAATTTTTTCAAGGATTATTCCCTCTTTCTCTGGGGTCTTGCAGTGTACTGTTTCAGCTATCTGTGTCACCTACTGTAGCAAAATATTAAACCAAAAATTCCAGAAATAAACAATTCAGCAGTTTCACCTGCAGTCTGTTCTGAATAGCTTGATGAAATTGCACAGGATCCTAAGTGCTTAGATGATGCAAAAGGAATTAAATTATAGAGTTCAGTACTATTCCCAGTAGCAAACATTCATGGAGTATATTGGTCAGGCTTTTAAAATTACCAGTTGTGTTTTGTTTACAGAGTGGTAGAGGGAGGCAGTGAGGCTGGCATTCAGACTTGCTAGGCTTGCAGCTGACTGTCCTTATTCCTCCACCGCCTCTCTCTATGGAAGTAGTGAAGCTTCAGAAACTATGCCATGAAAATCCCTTTTCATGCTCTCATTTATTTTTGTTTCATGGCAGTCATTGTTCTGAAGTACATCTTACACATGGTGAAACTCACAGCTCTCACACATGGATTTCCTACATGCCAACAAGTATATGTACTTACGTAGTAACTGCCTAAATTAACCAAGTTGAGATATTATCTCTTAATGTCCATTATTTTTTAATGTCAAGACCTAACCAAAGTCAACTGTAAAACAGTGATGTGTCAGAGCTTAATCATTACCAGCTGTGTGGAAACCAAATCTAATGATGTCTTTATTTATGGAAAGCAATGAGATTTGGCACACAGCCTTCAACAAATCCTTAAACGTAAGGAAAGAACTGCTGAGCATAAACTGATAAACCACTCAGGTCCAGGAATTAGCATAAGTACAGTAAAATAAACAGAGAGTAGAAGGATAACATCAGAAAATAAGATGCAACCAGAATGACATACACTTAACCAAAGAGTTAAGAGCTGGATTTTTAAAAATAAAAATGACATGTTAGAAATATAAGGAAACTTCTAATGAGAAAAAACAAAAAAGCAAATGTGTATGTGTTAAAGAGGGAATATGACTACATTTATGGAAAAGAGATTGAAAATGGTAAGAAACAGGGCATGCTAATAAATCTACAAACACTTTAAACCATAGATTCAAAATGCCAAAAGTAAAATGCTATAATCAATGCAAGTAATGTGATAGAATATTTGTTCTTGTAGTGATGAAGATCTTTATAAACATGACCTTAAGTGCAAGAGCAATAAAGGGGAAGATTAACAGTAAAATACCTTTGAAAAGCCAAAGCTTCTATATGTAATCATACCAAAGTCAAGAATCAACAATCAATTGTTCTTGTGACATATATGGATGAAGATGTCAATGCCTTTATTAAGAAGTTCTTAGTAAACAGTAAGAAAAATGACTAATAATCCTGTGTAATAAAAGGCAAATTGTACAAACAGACAACTCACAGAGCAAATAATCAATAATGCAAATAAACACATGGAAAGATGACCCATATTTTTACAAGTTAAATAAGACAAGAAAAGTATAAAAACAAAAATATCTGAGTGATCAATATTTATTAAGAAGAAATTAAAAGACAACTGGTCCCTAGTTTTGGAAAAGATACAGGAACAAGCACATTATCTCCAGTATACTTTGGCATAAACTGGGCCAGCTTCTCTGGTGAGCAGTGCTGCAGTGATTCAGATATTGAAATATGCTTACTCATTTAACCTACAAAGTCTAGAAATTTATTACAATCAAAAATTTAAGTTTATCTTTTATGTATTCATTGCAATACTTTCTATAAGAGTAAAAATTGGAAGCCACTCAAATATTCCTCAGTGGTGTTGGTTGTGCATATACATATAATATATAAACAATGAATTTGAATATGTATGTTCAGATCATACCAATAGACATATAGATATGTGTTAGTAATCCTTACAGATAAAGGACCAAGTCAGGCTTAGTGGCTATTTTTTGTGAATACATTTTAGTTGTATTATCACCACATACATTCATTTTCTCATTGGCTATGGTTGCTTTTGAGCTCAAAGGTAAAAATTAGTTGTGGCAGAGACAATATTGCCACAAACCCTATCTGGTCCTTCATAGACTATTTCCCAACCCATGCTCTACGATACATGCTTGTTACTCTATAGCAACCACCATTAAGCTATTCTTATACATATATATTTTATTAAAATATGGACATTCTAGAATTCTTTATAAAAGCATCATAAGGTATCTTACTTGAATCTGTCTTGGACGGTTAAATACACTAACATACTTTTAGATCATCTCTCTGAATATACATTTTTAGTACAGATGTCCCTATAAAGGTCCAGTGCCAGATGTAGGTGGCATATATGACACAGCTGAGTGTAAGTTCAGTTAATAAGTAAGGCATCACTTAACCACTGGAATATGTGCTGAGAAGTGTGTCATTAAGCAATTTCCTCATGTGCAAGTCTCCTAGAGTATACAGAGTATATTTACACAACATACATGCTGTATTCTACTACACATGTGAGGTCTTATGGTATAGCCTGCTGTTCCTCAACTACAAATTTCTATAACCTGTTCCTGCCCTGAATACTGCAGGCAATTGTAACTATTTGTATATTTAAACATATGTAAAATTATGTACATATATGTAAAAGTACAGTAAAATATTAAGCAATGGGAATTTTAAGTTCAGTTATAACATTATGACCACCATGATCTATGCAGTCAATGTTAATCAAAACATCCATGTGGAAAATGACTGAATTTCATGCCATGTCCCCTGTAGATAGATTTTCTGTGGTAAGATAACATTAATCATGCTATATCAACTTGATGGGATGAAGAAATGCCTAGCAGATAAGCAAAGCATATTTCTGTGTGTTTCTGTGGGATACTTCCAGAGGTAACTGGCACATGGCTAGCAAACTTAGTGGGTAAGACACACTCTGACTTTAAGTAGCACCATCCAATGACTTCTATCCAGTACGGGATAAAAGAAAAGAAGGAGGAAGTCGGTGCACAACTATTCTACTTGAACGTCTTTTACTTCCATCTCTTTCAATATCAGACAAGTTTCTTCAACTTAACAGAGCACATCAGACCAGTGACTCTCCAAGGAGCTCTTAGCTTTTTGGCCTTAGACTGTTCTACATCCTTGAACCATGACTTTCTGTTTTATGGACTGAGAACCTGCTGGATCCTCCAGCTCTCTAACATGCTGGCAACCATTGTGGACTCTCCTTACTCCAATCCTGTGATGATCATATAAGCCTACCTAATAATTCTCTTGCTTTCTTGTGCATGAATATATAAATATATTTATGGATATATATGTTTGTTTTCTCAGAGTAAAATGAAGTGTTTACCTCAGTTTTCTTTATCTAGAGAACCCTACACCATCAATGTGGTTAGTTTCTTTCTCTGAAAAGTTGAACTGAAGAAAACTAAAATTTTTTGAATTAATATATTAAGAACATGTTGTTAAATATGTATGCCGAAATGTACAATAGAACATTTAATCTGAGAATGGACATGTTCTTCCAGTTAATTTTCTATTCAAGCTCTTGAATTGAAATGATTATTCTTTTTATAATGTAGTAAAATCTTAAAATGAAATTCAAATACATGTAGATGTGTGACTGAATCATCACCTAATTGAATGCAATAACTTTTGATTATCATTGATATAGTTGGAAGCACTACAATTTATTATAATACATTTTCATTGTAATCTTTTTTATTATAGCCAAAACAGTTTTGGAGTGGTCTAGTTAAAAAGTGAAAAAAATTACACAACTTCATATTTTAAATCATTCAAGAGCACCTTATTTATTCATATATAGTCCCCTTTTGGATATTTTCCAACTTACAGTTTTTAGAAGAAAATATTTGACATATCTCTGCATAAAGTTGTTTTCCAGGGGGCTCTTACTAATGTCAACAAAAGCAGCAGGAAATCCTGTGACTTGGAAAGAGCAACTGAATAGGCATGTATGACCCCTGTTTGCTTAGAGTAAAATGAAGTGTTTACCTCTATATTCAACAGTTTTAGAAAATTTCCAGGCAGAAAATTATACTTTAAATCAGTACTCTACAAATCCTTTCCCTTAGCACACTAGAGTTCTGTAGTAGTGCTTTAAGAGCTGTTCAAAAATTTAAATTTCCTTAAAAATACACTTTATTTTTTAAATTGATAACTAAAACAAGCATGTATCTAAGAGTTTTCCATCAAATTCTGATAGCTTTGAGACCATCATACCTACTCGTTTGCACTCCTTATTTTTGTGTAGACTTTGAAATAAAACTCCCAACCCATCTCCCCTCACCCTACCCCCACTTCTGCTAACCTTGCATGTACTTGACTATGGAAAGGGTGCCATCACTTGGAATTGTAGTTCTGGACTACTTGGTTTATTTTCCATCCAGATTCCCATAAAATTCAGGTGAATACAGATTGGTCAGTCATAAAGGCACTATACATAATAGGAGTTTCCTGCATGCTCACCTCCATTCCTTTAAAGCATTCTAGTATTATTCAAGGCATCTTTTCCATGTCAACCCTTGAAAATCTTTAAAACAATCACCAAGAGCTAGGCTGAGGTCTTCAGTTGTTTATAGGTCTCCATCAGAGCTCCGAGGTCTCCTCTGAAAAACTCAAGTACAGCAGACTACCACAAGCTTTTGCCTCAGAGTAGTAGTCAGTTAAGCAGCAACAGAAGCAATTCATAACATACTATATCAGGATATACGTACCTTGGTGTTAATTATGAATTCCAAGGACTTTAGGACTTTTAGTCATACACTTATACTCAGAAAAAGAAATGCCAATAGTTATTTTTAATGCATTCTCTCCTAACCTTGTTTCAAGTTTCTGCATTACTTCACTTAAAGAACAAGGAAGTCAAGGTAAGCAGTAAAATTTGCCCTTTGCTGGTACTTATTTGGAGGAGAAAGGGTTTTGTTAGTACTGTTCATTGTTTCTAAAATCCTTCATGATCTATTTTCCCCCCTGACCCTCATTCTTCTGACTGTTTTCCCTATACAGTATGCATTTATGTAAATTATGAGCATGCTTTCACCCTAATAAAAAAAAAAGCATGGCCTTTGGAATGACACCAACTTCCCTTATCCCCACTGCTGGGCATTGAGACTGCTAGTTATGATTTTCTCCTCTCAGAGTCCTATCTTTCTCCCCTTTACCAGCAAAGTAAAATGATTGTAAAGAGCAAATGAGATTATTATGTAAATGGTGTAGCACAGTAAATGCTATCTTCCTTCTTTTACAAAACTTTCAGAACTTTGGGGAGCCTTTTTTCTGCTCTATGAAATTATAAGCTCCTTGAAAAATATTCAACTATGTGATAATTTTCAAAAAGACACTTGATGTTACTTGTTGAAAAAAAAGAGAATAAATAGATTGTGCCAATGAAGAACAATGTCATAGTGTGATAGAGTGTTCACAAAAATAAAATTAATCCTTATATTTTATATTGTATTTTTTTCCAAAACCTGAAAATAAATATGATAATGGACTACAACTATTATGGGAAAAAATGTAATTCCTAAATATCAGTAATTATCATTTCATAAGAAGAATACACACGAAATAACATCACAGGATAGTAAGTCATTAAGGAAAGAGGAAGAACTAGAAAAAAATTACTCCTGAGTGCCACCATCCTCTCAATAAGAATTTTGTTATCATAATTAAAACAAAAGCAGCCTTAATGTGTACCATTTCTTTGTACATTTTACTATTTCTCCCAATATTTCAAAATTTTTAAGAATTTGAAGAAGCAGAGCAACATAAAGGCTGAGAAGGAGCCTTTTATTCTCACCTCTCTGTATACGTACCAAGTTGAACAGTAACTACAGCACCAATCTAATTTCACAAGAGCTGAGGAAATCTGGTGAAAGATCATG
The DNA here is from genome assembly GCA_004027595.1 of Dinomys branickii. NCBI lineage: Eukaryota > Metazoa > Chordata > Mammalia > Rodentia > Dinomyidae > Dinomys > Dinomys branickii. The sequence goes on along the minus strand of PVLD010013300.1, from coordinate 43,364 downwards.
CTACTTAATTTTAGTATAACAAAAATGAAAAGATATTGAAGAAGACAGAGAGGAAGAATTATTTTATCACCACACTCCTAATTCCAAACAAGACGTGAAGAGACAGATGTCTACTACTTGAGTGAGGGAGAAAGAATTGAGTCCAGGCTTTAGACTTGAAACCTGTATAAGTAATTTGCTGCTTTTTTTCTAATAGCCTTTAAGGTTTGTTCTTCTGTGGACTGCTGCTATTTAGAATATGATGTGTCATGAAGAGTTTCCTTTTTGATCATGACTATGTGAAGTTTTATATGCCTCACTTACTGTATGTTATTTTTCCATATTTGGAAAGTTTTCTGCTAGTTTTTCTTTAAACCATTTTTTATGTCTTCTCTGCTGTCTTCTGATTTTTCATGAATTCAAATTAATGTCATGGTCTTCTTTTTGTGTTACAGATCAGCTGTTGGGTCCATTTTGCATGCTCTCTTGTTGTTTTTAAGGTTTCTCTGATTATTTGGTCACTCTGCCCTCACACTGGTCACTTCTCCTGACCATACTCTCTGTAGAATTTTTAATCTCTTGGATTTATGTTTGATACATTTTTATGGACTCAAACACTTCTCTATGTGGGTCATTCATACTTTGAATCATTTTTCTTAGCTCAGATACATTTTTTATTAATGTTGTTTGTAGACTTGCTGATCACTTTGCTTATTAGGCTCATAATATAGGTGAGGTGGGAAACCGGAGGATGAAAAATGCAAAATATGAGTAATTAATCAATAAAAGATGAGAAGGAGGAGAAAAAACTGAGAAGGGATCTGATTAAGGAGTAAAAACAAATTAACAATATTAAAAGACAGTCACAGAAAAGAACAAACAAGAAAAAGAAGAAAAAAGAAAAAACAGGGTGTAAAACACAGGAAGTAAAAGATAACAGAGAAGAAAAAAGTCAAAAGAATAAAAGAAACAAGGAAAAGGAGAGAAAAAGCCCTCACTACCACCCAAAAAATGCTGAAAGAAAAAGTGAAAAATTTTTCAAAGATTGACTCAAAAATATTTCATCTGACTGCTTAGAATAAGTGGTTTCTTTCCAGCACATGCAGCCTTGGTATCTACCAAGCAATGATTTTCTGCATCTCACCTTAGAACCTGTGGTTTTGGGAAGTCTCCACCCTCAACACACACATCAGAGGCCCCTTTCTCTGTTAACACCAGACTTTGGAACTGTGCAAGCTGAGACATAGCCTTGCTTACCTTGGTAAATGAGAAAAACAATCATCCCTCTGCTGTCTGTTGGGTGTAGGCTATGGAGGATGGGTTAAAGCAGATTATCAGACTTAAAAGCCAGCACTTGCCAGGCCAGGGTTCTCACTATGGAGGTCAAGACCCATGGCTTTCCAGCCTAAGTTTTACTTCCCAGAGTGTCTATTGCTAACTTGCATTGTCTCTGCAGTGGTCTCCTGTGGTTGTCTCTCATCCAGTCATTTGGGGAGGGTAATACTGGAATCCTTTCTCACTAGGTCTGTTGGCACCTTAGGCCTACCTTGTCTTTTCTGTTGTTGGCCTCATCCAGGATCAGTTCAGTTGGTTATTCTACACCTCTGCTGTCCCATGACAAGGAAAAGCAAAATGTAGAGCCAGCTTGCAGTTGGCAGATGGTCATAGTTGGGTATAGTTTTGTGTGTTGGCTTGCTGTCTTGTCCCTTGGTACTGGTCTTGCCCATGATGAGGTCAGTCAGTTCATTGGCATCTCTGCTGCCTCATCTAAGGGGAAATAAATTCAGGGGAGTTGAATTTCATGGTGGCCATGGCCATGGTCAGGATGTGGAATCTGCAGGCATAGAGTTAGTCAGGGTCCAATGGCATGGCTGCATCCAATCTGTACGGGACACAGCTCTGCCAGGTTTGTAGGTGGTGCTAGACTTTAGTTGAAGCGTGTATCTTTTCCAACCTTGAAAAATGAACATATCCACTTTACTCCTGGGACATTAATCTATTTTAACTTGCATCTCCACCTGTTGCAGCATGGTCCTCAATGCAACCCTGACACTGTGCAGGTCCTCATGGTGGTAAAACCTAGGTACAACCCAGCTTAGCACCAGCCTAGGTGACCAAAGAACTGTCTTCACCAACACTATCCCATCATGGGGGGAATAACATTATGCAAAAATCTCATTCACTGGGGAATGGCAGGGTAGTAAACACTAGACCTTTCTCTGGAAAGTAGGGATAGTCTGGTAAAACCTAACACTATGAATATCCTAATGACCCCCATATGCAGGCATGCTTTCAGACAGTATCTATGCAATAACTCCAGTACCAGGGGAAAACACACAGCCAAAACCTGTTGAACTTCTTTTACATCTAGTATGACCTGTCCATGGTTGGAGTGGTGTTGGCTATGAGTCTACCTCTGCAAAAGGCAACCTATAGCAGTGTAGACCTACCCTAGTGCTGTATTTGTCTTGGTGGGTTCTAGGATCAGAGCATGACACAGCTTGATGGAATTTGTGGCCAAAGATGTAACAAATAATCTGGAGCTATAGTTATCTATCATGACTGCCCAGAGCCTGCAAGAACACAGAGGTACCTGTGTACACACACAACACACACTATAGGCTGGGAATTGTGGATGAGGAATCTGGGCCCTGTACCTGAGGTGAGACTTATGAAACACACTACTATTTCTAGGTACTTCTCTGGTTCTTTGCAAATAGCACACCAACAGTGTATTCTGTAACAAACATGGACTTGAATTTCCCTCTACTAAAGAGTGACAACACACCAAAAAATAGACTTTTGGCAAATCTGGACATGGACACTATCCAGTGTTGGAATAGTGGAAGTGATTATGAGCTCACAAGACTATAAAATCTGCTAAGAATTTCTGAAATGGCACAAGAGCCAGATTAGGAAGACTGGACACTTTGAATGCCAGGATGATGCCATATATCAACAAGTGTCAAGAGTTTATAGGAAACCATGGTCTCACCTCATACTCAAACTTAGGTGACAAGAGTTAACCAGATAGTCTGAAAGAATTCTCAAATACAGAGTTTAAAACAGTTGTTTTAAGGAAACACTGAGTTTAGAGAGAAAATAAAGAGAAACATTTCAATGTTCTAACATTAATTTAAAAACAATAAACTCTTGACTTGAAAAATACACTCAGCAACATTAAAAATCAAACAAAAGACATCAACAGCAGGACATATAAAACAAGAATTAACTTCAATACTGCCTGTATGAAAATATAGATTTGGAGGAGAAAAAAAAAGAAAGAACAATGAAGAAACCTTGTGGGAAACTTGGGACAGTATTAAAAGAGAAAATGTTCAGGTTCTTAGGGTTTTAGAAGGACTCAAAATGCCAAAGAGGTCAAAAGTAATTCAAAGAAATAATAACAGAAAACTTTCCAAACCCAGATAAAGAAACCAACATGAAGGTACAGGAAGGCAAAAGGTAAGAAGTGAAATTAAACTTGACAAAGACTTCCTTAGACATCCTATAACAACACTCTCAAAGGTGCCAGATAAACAGGTTCTCATTCGGCAAGAGAAGAGAAACAATAGCACATTGATCACATTTATCAAGGTGTCACACTTTGCCTGATAACCAACTTCTCAGCATAAAATGTACAGGCCAGGAGAATGTAGCATACATGAGATTTTCACAGTGCTGGGGAGGGGGAAATGCCCTACCAAGAATACGAGATCTAGTACCGCTATCCTTTAGAAAAGGGAAGGTAAAGACATTCGCAGACAAACAGAAGCTGAGAAGATATATCTATCCTATAAGAAATGTTAAAGTTCTTCAAACTGTAAGAAAAATTTAATGAGTAAAAGGAAGACATGAGACGTGCACAGCTCACAGGTGATGGTGATTACACGAAGTCAACATCTCATCTTGTAAGTAGAGAGTATAAATAATTCATATCTGTAGTCTGAAGAATAAAAGTGAGACAATTAAAAATAATGATTACATTAATTTTATGAAACAGAGAATAAAAGATATACAATGAGGTGTCAAAAATTCAAAATGTGGGAGGAATTGGCAAGCAAGGGTAGAGTTTCCTACTACTATATATTTTCTTATTCATTTGTTTCTTGTATTTAGATAAGTGTATATCACTTCAAAATATGACTAATCAATACACCAGAAAGTAAAAATGCATAGTACAGAAACTAAAATCATAAGGAATCAAAATGCACTAATAGAATAAATCATTTCACAAAAAAAGGGAGACTAGAAGACAGGGAGAAAGAAAGGAACTACAATAAAACTAAAAGATGAGCTGCGCAATGGCTGTATCTCAACTGTAAGTGGATTAAACTATTAAAAGGCACAGAGTGACTGAATTGATTTTCAGAAAAGATTTAAGGACATGTTTCTCACAAGAAACTCATTTCACCTCTAAAAACACCATGGGCTGAAAATAAAGGGAGAGAGAAGGATGATCTGTGCAAATGGCATCCAAAATAAAACAGAAGTGACTGGATTTATTTTTAAGATCAAATAAACTTTTAAGCAAAAGAAATAGGAAAAATTCAAAGAAAATCAATGAATATTATTAAAAGAGTCAATGTTCAAGAGCAAATAACAAATCTAGATCTATTGCACCTAATTCCAGAGCACACAAATATGCAAAGCAAATGTGAATGAACCTAAAGGAAGGGATAGACTCTAATACCACTATATCTGGGGATATTAACACCCTGTTTTCAACAATGGACAGATCAATGAGACAGAAAATCAATGAAGAAACAGCATAGTTAAATTTCATCCTAAACAAAATGGACCTAACAGACATCTGCAGAACATTCCACACAGCAGCTGCCAAAAATACGTATTCTCACCAGCACATGGAGCATTCTTCAGAATAGTTGATATGATAGGCCACAAAACAAGGCTTTGAGAGTTACAAAACTGAAATCTTATCAAATATTTTTCTGAACACTGGAAATTAATAACAAGAAAAACTCTGGAAGCTACATAAATATGTGGAAATTAATTTTAAACAACCACTAGAACAAAAAAGATATAAAGAAGAAAATTTAAAATTGTACACAACAAATGAAAACAAAGATACAACATAGCAAAATCTATGGGATACATCAAAATTAGTTCTAAGAGATAAGTGCAATCAATATCCACATTAGAAAAGCAGAATGATATAACATAAAAAAAACCCAAGTGCTGAATCTCAAAGACCTACAAAATCACAAGCAAACCAAACCAAAATAAATTAGTGGAAGGAAAGAAATAATAAAGATCAGTGGATCAAATAGAGGCTAAAAACATACAAAAGATCAGCAAAACAAAGTGTTCTTTAAGAAGATAGGCAAATCTTACCTACACCTTAGAAAAAGAGAAAAAGGCTCAAATAAAATCAGAAATGAAAAGGAAAAATTATAACTGATATCCATGGAATTATCCAAGATCATTAGAGATTGCTATGAATGACCATAGTATAGTCAATTCAATAATCTGTAAGATTTAGACACATATACCTTACCACAGTTGAATCATAAAAAACAAAACCTGAACAAATCAATAACAAGTAGTGAAATTGAATCAATAATAAAAAGCCTCTCACTAAAGAATAGCCCAAGACCACATGGTATCTCTTCTGAATTTTACCAAACATTTAAATAAGAATTAATACTAATTTTCCTCCAGTTATTCCAAAAAACAGAAGAGGAAGGATTTCCTCCAAACAAGTTTATAATGCTGACATTAGCCTGATGGCAAAACTACATAAATTCACAACAACAAAGGAAAACTACAGACAAATATTCTTGATGAACACAGATACAGAAGTACTTGGCTAAATACTAGCAAACACAATCCGGGAACACATTAAACATATTTACACAACCAAGTGGGACTCATTTTAGGGACACAAGCATGGTTCAATAGATGCAAATTAATAAATGTGAGATGACATGTCAATAAAGTGAAAGGTAAAATCATATAACCATCACAATAGATGCAGAAAAGACATCTGATAAAATTCAAATATCCTGTCAGGATAAAAATATTGAAAATATAAGTAAGATGAAATGTAACCCAACATAACAAAGGCCACTTAGAATGACCAAACAGCTAATATACTATATGAGAAAAAATTGAAATCTTTCTCTCTGAGATCTGGGAAAAGGCAAGAATGCCCACTTTCACTGCTTTTATTCAACCTAGTTCTAGAAGTCTTATCTAGAGAAAGAAAAAGAAATAAAATGCACTAGAATCAGAAAAGAAGTCAATTGTCACTGTTTATAGATGGCATGATCTTATATATAGAAACTCCCCAAACTCCACAAAAATAAGATAAAAACTAATAGATTAACTTAGCAAAGTAAAAGAATCAACATAGAAAAATCAGTAGAGTTGCAATATGTCAATAGCAAGTTATCTGAAATAGAAATCAAGAAAACAATACCATTTATAACATACACATGCACATACCTATACACACATCTAGGAATAAATTTAATCAAAACATAGAAAATCTCTATAATTATGATTATAAACCAAGGATACAAACAAGTAGAAGAATCTCTCATGTCATGGATTTGAAGAATCAATATTCATAAAATGTTCATACTGCTGAAAGCAATTTACAGATTCATGCAATCTATCAAAATAACAGTGAACATTCTTCACAGACCTAGAAGAAAACTATTTTAAAATGTGTATGGACCCCACAAAGTCCCCAATAGCCCAAGACATCTTCAGGAAAAGGAAAAAAAGCAGAAAGTATTTCATTAACCTGACTTTAAAGCGGACTAAAAAGCTACAGTAATAAAAATAGCATGATCTTGGCATAAAATGGATACATAGAGCAATGAAACAGAATAGAATCCAGAAGTCAGTCCATGTAATTATAACCAACTAATTTTTGACAAAGGTGCTAAGAACATACATTGAAGACATTATTTTCAATAAATGGTACTAGAAACTTGGATATGTGTGTACAAAAGAATGAAACTAAGCCCCCACCTATTATCAGATAAAAATGGTTTAAAAATGGATTAGACAATTGAATGTAAAATATGAAACTACTAGAAGGAAAAAAAAAGAGAAATTCCACTGGAAAAGGCAAGGGTTCTCTGTACACAACCTCAAAAACATTGGAAACAGAAACAAAAATGCACAAATTGGATTATACAAAACTAAAAATTTCTGCATAGTGAAGAAAACAACCACATGTAGAAACAAACTGCAAAATAGGAGTATATATTTGAAAACTAGACACCTGACAAGGGATTGGTACACAAGATACATAAGGAACTCCAAAACCTTAACAACAACAAAACAAATAACCTGATTTTAAAAAATGGACAATAGATACTTTTCAAAAGAAGTCATTCAAAGGGACAACAGTTATATAAAAGTACTAACATCACTAAACACCAGGTAATTGTAAATCAAAACCACAATAAGTTAACATCTCACCTCAGTAAAAATGGCAGTTATCAGGATAGTGATACCAAGCTCTGGGAGAATGTGGAGAAAAGGCAATGATTTGCACACTACTTGAATAAATGCAATGCCATAAAACCAGTATGGAAGACAATTCCTCAAAAAATTAAAAATAGAACCACCATATGACCCAGCAATCCTGCTAGTAGATTTATTTCCAAAAAATATGAAATCTGTATGTTAAAGAGATATTTGCACCCCTAAGCTCATTGCAGCACTACTAGAATAACCAAGGAGGGCTGGTGATATACCTCAGTGGAATAAGTGCCTGCCTGGCAAGTGCAAGGTCCTGAGTTTGATCCCCAGTACCACAAAAAAAAAAAAAAAAAAACCAACAACAAAAAAAAATAACCAAGGAACAGAAACAATCCATTAATCGATGAGTAGATAAAGAAATGTGGTAAGCATACAGAATAGATTACTATTCAGTCTTTAAAAGTGAAATTCTATCATTTGTGGCCACAAAGGTGCAACTGGAGATCATTATGTTGCATAAAATAAGCCAGACAGAGGCAAATGTCCCATGGATCCACTCGTACATATGAATCTGAGACACTGATCTTAAAGATACTGTGAGTACAATGGTGCTTAACAGATACCAGGAAGAGCTGCAACAGAGATGCTAAAAGGTTAACCAATGGGTATTAAATTAGTTAGAGAGGAGAAAGAATTCCTGAAATGGGTAACTATAGATGACAATCACATACAGCAAATTTCAAAAATTTAGAAAACAGAATTTTAAAAATTTCACTATAAATAATGATAAATATTTGAGATGAATATGTTTGACCTGATTTAAATATTACACAATATATAAATATAGGAACACATCATATGGTACATATATATACACATATCTATCTTATGTTTTTATGTGTCAGTTAAAAATGAATTGTAAAAATGTTCAAATAATGAAAAAAATATTTAGAATGCAGCAAGTGTGATAGATACTTCAACTAGATATATTATTCAATTATGATTTTAAAGAGGAGGATGGGCTCACAGGAGCCAGGTGAACCCTGGACAGCTTTGGGAACCTCACATGGGAGCCAGCTGAGCCCTGGGAAGTCCAGGAGCATCAGCAACCATACCCCACTCTCACACACCATTGCAGGAACCACGCTGAGCACCAGGGACTTTGGGGTTCCTGCCCCATCACTCCCACACCATCATGGGAGTGAGGCTGAGCTCCAGGAAATCTCTAGATCTTTGAAAATAACAAAATGAAGGAGCAAAATGGAATCTCAGACTTTCATCCCACTCAGAACAAGTCCAGGGAACAGCAACATGAAAGGGTTTTAGAAGTCATACACCTGAAATTTCTGGAAATAATAGCAAATAAAGTAAAAAAGAAATCAAGCCATAGAAGACATCAGATCAGAAATAATCTCTCATGTAAAAAAACACATGACATCAATAATGAAAGTATTGCTCAGCACATCTAAGGAAGACATAGATTAAAAAAATAGAAGAGCACAGAAAAATGATGGAAACCTTCAATGAACAATATAGGAAAGAATTAGAATGCATTAAGCAGATTTAAACAGATATCCAGAAATTCAAATATTACATCAAAAGCTGACAAAACCACCTGAACAAAGCTGAAGATAGACTTTTAGACCTTGAAGACAGCATTGCAGCTAATGATTGTGAAAGGAAAAATCTCTTAAAAATAGTAAGAAATGCCAGGGATAGAGCTCAGTGGCATAGCTCTGCCTGGCAAGCATGAGGTTGTGAGTTTGATACCGGGTATCAGGAAAAAAAAGGAAGGAACTAGTAAATAACAATTCAACAGCTGCACGGTAATGTAAAGAAAATAAATGTAAGATTCGCAGGTGTCAACAAAACAGGAGGAGTCAACACAAAAGACATAAAAAGACTATGTGCGGAAGTAAGAGCAGAAAATTTCCCAAGCATAGGAAAAGAATCTCACATACAGATAAGTGAGGCATATAGAACTCCAATTAACCATAATCAAAATAAGTCTACACCCACGCACATAATAACCAAGATCCCAGAAATTCAGAAAAAGAGCAGAATATTAAAAGATGTTAGAGAAAAGAAACAGATCACCTGTAACGGAGCCCATCAGAATCACGGCAGATTTCTCAACACAAACCATCAAGTCAAGAAGAGCTTAGAGTGAAGTATTTCATGTCCTGAAAGAAAACAACTTCCAACCCAGATTGATGTACCCTGCAAAATTATTCTTCACGATTAATGGAGAAATAAAATATTTCCGTGATACAGAACAACCAGAGAAATTCATGAGTGCCAAACCAACACTACAAAGAGTACTAAAAGATATTCTAGAAAAAGATAAAAACAATCACAATTCCAAGAACAACAATAGAAAGGAACCACCAAGCAGAGCAAGCAGTTAAACAAAGGAAAAAGGAGGAACTGACAACAGGAAAATAACATGACAGGGAAGCCAATACATATCAGTTATAACCATCAATGTAGACAGTCTCAATTCATCCATCAAAAGAAGCAGACTGGCAGAGTAGATCAATAAACAAAATCCAACAATATGCTGTATATAAAAAACACATTTAACTGAAAAGGAAATTCATATACTCAAAGTCAAAGGATGGAAACCAAAACACCAAAGCAAAGCAGGTGTTGCTATTCTGTTTACAGGCAATGTGAACTTCACACGAAGAATGATCAAAAGAGATAAAGAAGGTCACTACATACTTGTTAGGGGAAAACTGCAAGAGGAAGAGATAATAATCATAAATATATATGCACCAAATACAGGAGCACCCAACTATGTAAGACTAATTTTAACACATGTGAAAACTCAAGTAAGCAGTAACATAATCATAACAGGGGACTTTAACATCCCATTGTCACAAAGAGATAGATCACTGTTTTTTAAAATTATTTTTATTCTCTTTAACGGTTTGATCAACTTTGACCTACAGTTTATCTTTCTTTATAGCTGAGAAATATTCCATTATATGTTGTTATTTAAAGATAACATTGTTACCATCTATTATCTTGTTTTGAAACATTGTTTTATATTTTTCTCTTTAAAATAAAACACTGAATTTCTCATGTTTGTAGGATCTGTTTTAGGACTATATTGAGTTTGAAATAGATGATAAGCCTTTATTTAAGGAAAATCAATGAGACTTTTACAGGTAAATGGTCACAACTAGAGACCATGCTCATAAGTGAAATAAACAAGACCTCCATGTATAAGCAACATATTGTCTCACTAGTGTAAGAACCTGAAAGAGTGAATAAAAATTAGGAGGTAGGACAGACATTGTCTGACTGATCAAAGTTAAGTTTGAAAATGGTTCACATCATGTAGCCATTGCTCATAGGGCTACAATGATCCTTATGCTTGTGTGAGAGGTACACACTTGAGAATCAAGACTTAAGGGTCATGGAGATAGCTCAGGGGCGCAGCGCTTGCCTGGCAAATGCAAGGTCCTGAGTTCAATTCCTAGTACCAAAAAAAAAAAAAAAAAAAGGAATCAAGACTTAATAACAACAGTGTCTCTCAGAAAATACAGTTGTTTACTGAAGCCTGCCATGAAAAAGCAAGAATATGACCTTTAAACAATCTTCTGCCCTCAAGAAGTATATATACTAAGAAATAATTCCATGAGAAGCTTTTAATTTCTATCAATAATACTTTCACTTTCTCTCAAATATACTGCAACTCATAATCATTTGGGGAAGTATGCAGGATAAAAACCATCATAAAAATAGAAATAAATGACACTGGTATATGAGTTTCTTTGCACTGACCAGCTGAACATATGTGGGCTGGAAGCAAACTGAAAACATGAGATTGGCCAAGGATATAGCTCAGCAACACAACCACCTGCCTGGCAAGCACACAGTCCTGCATTTGATTCCTGATACAAAAAAAAAAAAGAACAGAAACAATAAAACCATGAGAAGATTATATTAGGTCACGGATATTGCTAGAAATTCTTATGGAGCAGCTGTAAAGGAAGTAGTGGAGCCCACAGTGGCTGTCCCCTTCAAGTGTCCTCAGCATCCTCATTTGTAAGGTTCCAAAGTGGCTTATGTCATATGTACATTGTGGATGGTTTTAAGAAATACAAGGTTGTTGTGCCTGCATAACCATAACACAGAAAAGTAGAGAAAGTTCAGAGAAAAAAACAAAAGGGTAAAAATTTATTGAGAAGAATTTGATCCATGAGTTTCTAAAATGATGAACATCATATTGTTATTATATTTTATTCTTGTTGAGAACAAGTGGTCAACTCAAGAAATACAAGACAAATAAAACCCAAAACGCACAATAGATATTATGAAAGGGAAAGAAATTGCTCAAAGGAAGGAATGATTGGGATGTGGAAAAGACAAAAAGAAAGAAGGAAGGTCAAAAATATTTATGTGTATAGGAGGGCAGCTGGGGTAACTGCACTGCTAATGTATAATGATTTATTGAAAGGAACAGTTAGTGCCCAATTTTTTTTCTTTTTGACCAATTTTGTATGTTTACCTCTGGTAATCTAAACAACTAATCTGAAGACAGTATGCAATATAACAACCATTGGTGAAACTCTGTATCATTTCTAATGAGTTTCTTTTTGGTTTTACTTTTTATTCTCTTCAATTATTTGATTAATCTTGCATTCTTACACCTCGTGGTCTGAGTAACTTCGTTGAAGGTAACACTATGTGATATAAGAACCACTATTAATTCCCATCATTTTGTTCTGAATCCCTGTATCATTTTTATTGTTTTTGCTTTGTTTTGTTTTTGTCTATGTGGTTGTATAATGCTGTTGTTCTTTTTTATTATTCTCTTTAAAATAAAACACAGAATTAGAAAAACAAAAAATTTAGACATAAATAAACTGATATACATTACATATATAAGTACACACAAGAATACACAAAAATACATACACATGAAGAATGCACAAACATACATACACACATACACACACCCCACATCCATACACTCCTGGAATCTTTCCACAGTCTGATTGTAATAGCCAGGCCAGATATATATAGAGGATTGAGACAGAAAAGAGAGGGAAGAAAAAGAATTGAGTCCTACTGTAAATAAATGGAGTCTTGTTTACAGCAATTCTTTAACATTTGTTTTACAACAGTTGTTTTCATGTTCAGCCCACACCAGCTGTTCCAACAAACACAGAGTTTTTAAAACTAATATGCTTTGCACCAACACAATTCTCCCTAAAATGTTTAATGCATTGTAATCTTTGTCTTATTACTGCTCTTGTTCTAACTACATCCAACTCATCCCAATTTTCAATAGAAATTTGGGGAAGCAGCCATTTGTGGAATTGAAAAAAAATAACTTACATATTTCAAATAAAAATATAAAGTGGCTGGGACCACAATTTGCTAAAAAATATTTCCTGTACTGGGACTATTTGGCCTTTAAGTACAATTGCGAATGTTGAGCCAGATGCATTATTAATAAATGTCATCTTTTCAAGTGAGTTCAGTATTAATATTGACACAAACTTTCTTCCTGCTCTTAATTTTGCATCTCAATAAAGATATGAATGTTGGCAAGCACTACTATTGACAATTGATAAAATTATGCAAACACAGTATTTTTGCAGCTTTTGAGTAAATACTGCATGCTAATGAATTTCAAAGTGTTTTCTGTGTTCCTGTAGGAACTGAATTTGTGTAGGTGGACTCCACCATCGATGTGCTTTTCTGAGCTTATTACACTTATCTCAGCAGAGCTGTTGTTTGCCTCCTAATAAGCAATTTGGTAGTTTTATCATGAGCTCTGAGGCCCTCCAAAGATCATTTATATAATGACATCTGTGGAAGCAAACCTCTCTAGAATTTTTGGAAGGTAATAATTATTTCATATATTTGTGCTGTAGCCACAGTGGGATTTTCATGAAGCTTCCTGCTAATTTTCAGTCTAAATTTGATGCTACGGATTTGCTCTTCCAGTATAATAAGATGGTTTAGGCCATGAAGAGACTTGCATTTGAATTAAATTTTTAAGAGATCTAACTTGCTGCAGAAAACTTTCACCTAGCTAATGACTCTTTTATAATCCTGTCCTTAGATTCTTAGAGATAATTTGGCGAATTAGTATGTCAATACACAGAAGACAATCTAAAGAGGAAGTCAGAAAAAGAGGTAAGTAGTTTGTAAATACTCAAGTGAGGTCTTTCTAAAGCTACTCAGGAAAACTAGAATGGTTCCTTGTCTTCAAGAATGCATCAAAATGTATGATTTGAATGTTCCCCCAAATTTTAAAAGTGTCCTGTAATGAGAAATAGTCTTGGGAAATTATTAAAAGAAGGTAAAGGAAATTTTGAGTAAATGTAGTAGTGTTATTAATTACAAGCGTCTTAAAAACAATGTGTTCTATTCTGTGAAGTTTGCCTCAATTAAAATATAATTTGCTATATATGACAATTCTTCTTATGAAAACTGTATTAAAATGAGATTTGAAAAGAAATTAGGGGAATATCAGATCAAGGTCTTCTAAGGTGTTTTATGGGGAAAAGTGTGTAACTGCAATATATACATACTATTTATGAGATCCATACAAGCACTATATATTCACAAATGTTATCTGTTAGCACACATAAAATAGGGAAGTGAAAAGGCTAACATAAAAAGTAAACATACACAGATACTGGGTTTATCAGTGTCTGAGGAGTACACTGTCCTTTGGAAAGTGCTACTCCATCAAAACAGAAACAACTATTGCATCAAGGCATATTCTAGGTATACTAGGAGTCTTAGATATACTAATTCATTTCATCCTCTTAAATACCCTATCTTCTTATCTCTGTTTTCACAAACATGGGATCAGAAGTATGATGGAGTTCTGATCTGCTTAGGTTCACATAATAAGACTGAGAGAGAGAGCTGGCATTCAACCCCAGGAAACTTGGCTCACAATCTGGGGAGCTAATTTCTATTCTGTCCAGAGAAATGCAGTTTATTGTTATGCTCCCTGTCTCACACACAATTTCTCAACCTTTTGCTCAGCTTATGTCCCTGTCTCCCTTACCTGTCACCCTAATACTTAATTAGCCTATTTTAAAGACCAAAAAATCCTCTTTAAAATAAAAAACAAGTTATGAAAATAAAAGAAAGCCACAGGTGTTTTTATAATACAAGAACTCAACCTCCCGTTTACTCTGTATTGCCCCAAATGTTTTCCAACTTCACTTTACAGCAGTTTCTTCAAGGCAGGCTTCACTCATGCTACAAAAAATCCTTCTGATGAGAAGGACAGAATAGTTGGCCAAGACCACAACTGTTTAATTAATTAATTAATTATAACATCTCCATGATCAAGTCTCCATTATCAAAACAGTAAAAGATAGCAGCGTAACTATGTGCTTTGAACTGTGGATTGTGATCCAAGGTTTGCCATCCCTAATTTCATTACTTGAAATAAGTAAAAGGAAGTTCTTTAATTGCTTTAAGGTAATATTGTGATGCACCACTGTAGAGAAAAATGAAATTCTGCTGAATCTGGAGCCTCCTGTAATCCAACAAAGGCCTATGCAATATCTGTTTATATTAGTTAATACTATTTTATGGCTACAGAAGTGTGACTATTGGTCACCTTCACTTACAATGAGAGGACCAATGAAGCTATCTAGGAAACTGCTAATGGAAAATATATAAACAGGTCACAGCCACTGAAGCCAGACCATCACAAGCCACAACCACAGAGTTAAATTTTGGTAAGATTTATCATTGACCCACCTTGTGTGTGGCTTCTGTAGGTGGCTCAATAAATAAGTAGAATTAGTGCTAATATTACATAGAAGTTATACTTTATATCCCATCTTAGGATATAACTTTCATTAACAATATTATTTTTGAAGAAAAGTGATTCCTAAATTCTAATTTGGATTCCGATCACAGATAACACTATTGTTTCAGGATATCACTACCATGTTATGACTCAGAAAGGAGATCAATATTCAACTGTAGCTTTCTGAAGCCTCATCCTCCAATCACAATTATCTATCAGACCCCTGAAAGGAAGTAAACCCTTCCAGAAACCCAACAGTCACACCTTGGAAGGGAGAGAATTTAGAAAACGTTGGTATCCTAAAGGGAGATTCCCTTCCTGGCAGAGCAGGGCCTTGCCATTCCGAGGCAAGATGTTTCCGGGTTAGCTTTTTCTGTATTGTACATTTTTAATGACATTTTCTTAGCAGGAGACACATGTCTCTACGGGACAAACTCCTACAAAAAAGAAATACTACATTACCTTAAAGCTTGACAGGTATGTGTTTACCTCAAGTAGAACATTTCAAAGGGGAAATTTTCTAGTTACATATCCAGAACAGCCATTATACCAGTGTTTTGTGTTCTGAAATCAATGTTCTTTATTATTACTCTAACCATGATTAAAACTCAGAGGGAAAGTAGCAAATCCTACAAATGCAAATTAATTAGATTTCCCACAGGTTTTCCCCAGTCTCTTCTTTCGCGTCTCATTCTCTATCCAGGTTTTGTTTCCTCCTCAGATAAATTTACCAAATGTTTGCTTCACAAGATAATTACATTTCTGAGACTTCCCGGTTATAACTAAACTTGAAAAGATACCTATCTCTGTCTTCTAAAATCTTTTTTGAACACCATGATAATTTTACCCTTCTTGTTTTTTTTTTTTTTTAATCCTTACCTAGTTTCAGAACATGGAGCAAAAATCTACACAACAAAAACTAATGGTTTTAAGTACCATTCTGTGGACCACTGCTGCTACAGAGATTGTGCCATCTGTAGCAAAGTGGGAAACATAAGGTGCACACACATAATCCTCTACTGATTTAAAGGTACCAGCTAAATCCAGATTTTCTCAGAAAAGTTTTTGTTTATCCTGAGATTATGCTCTTGCATGTAAAATATTATCTTTCTTCTTAGATAAAAATGGCAATGGTATATGGAAGTTTCTTTCCAAAATTTGGGCAACCTCAAAATTTTTTAGAAGCACAATTTCATTACATTGATTTGAGGGAGAAATTTCCTTAATCTTTTAAATTCAGGAGTCTGAAGATGGATCAAAATAACTGATCAGACTCTTGTTTGTGTCTTCCTGCTCAGTTAAATTTACCTGATATTATTGCATCAACACCATTTCTTTCAAAACTTAGATTACAGAAATTGACAAATCATAATATATGTTTGTCTTAGTCTATATAATGCCTAAGTGTATCAGGTATATATAATAAATATTGTCCAGTATCGGTGTTAGCCTATCTCCTATTTCAAAAATAATTTAAGAAAATCATTTGGTTTGATGGAATCATCTGTTTTAATCAATGTGATAAAAACAAAAATGAAATGATTGATCAGTTAGCAATAATTCAGGAGATGATATTTTCAGAAATGGATGTTCATTTAATAAAGTAATACATTCTTAAGAATTATGGTTGACTTCAACTTTTTCACATTTTTCATTGGTGCACATTCACAGTCCACAATGTTTACATTCCTTGCTTGGAGTTGGTACCTGAACACCACACATCATTCCTTTTTATACCCTCTTTCCCTCCATTCCATCCCTCCTCCCCGCATCTCTTGATCCCCTTCCCAGGTGAAAAGATCTCTCTCCCTACCTTCTATTATCTATCTTTTATTTTGATTTTTATTTATAATTTGAGTTTCTCATATAAGAGAAACTATGTGATATTTAATCTTATGAGGCTGACTTACTTCACTTAATACTGTAGTCTCAACGTGCATCCATTTTTCTACAAATGACCTAAGCTTATTCTTACTGATGACAGAGTAGTACTCCATTGTGTGTAAATAGTACATTTTCTTCACCAATTCGTCTATTGGTTGCCATATGGAATACTGCCAAGATCTAGCTGTTATAACTCATGTTGCTGTAAACATGAGTATGCATGTATTGCAGTAATGTGAAGTGTTCAACTATTTCAGGAAGATATGGAGAAGAGGCATAGCTGAGTTGAATGAATTTTCTTGTTTTAATATTTTGAGGAATCTCCATACTGATTTCCACAAAGGTTGTACTACTTTACATTCCCAGCAGTGATATAGAAGTGTTCTTTGCCCCCCCCCCCATTGGCAGCATTAATTATTATTAGGTGCCTTGATATGACCATTCTTTCTGGGATAAGGTGGAATCTCTGTGTTGTTTTAATTTGGGTGTTTCTAATTGCCAACAGTATTAAGTATTTCTTCATGTATTTATTGGCCATTAGTACATCCTCTGTGAAGTGTCTACTCATTTCACTTGCCCAGTTTCTGATCAGATCTTTTATTTTAGGAGCTCTAACATTTTGATTTGATTATATATTCTCGATATTAGTCCTCTGAGGACTAGCTGGCAATTTTTTCCCATTTTGTAGGTTGTCTTTTTACTCTGTTAGCTGTTTCTTTTATTGTACAGAAACTTTTTAACTGGGTACTATCCCATTTGTTGATTCTCCATACTATTTCCTGTGCAATTGGGCTTCTGCCCACAAAGTCCTTGTCTATGCCTAGAACTTCAAGAGGTTACCTACATATTTCACTTAACCAGCAACTCAAATGTTTCTGTTTGCCATTTAGTTCTTTGATCCACTTTGATTTGAGTTTAGTATACAGTGAGAGAAAACTTAGAGACCTTTGAAGAATTAAATAACTGCTAAGCTTGTTTAATTTGAGTTCTAGTTGGGTGTCAAGAGCACTAAATTCCACTTCTAGTTCTATTACAAAGTAGTTATGTAGCCTTGAACAAGTTACCTCATTATCTGGAATATTAGTTTTCTTGCACCTAGAATACAAGGCATAAACTAGACGATTACTAACATTAAATGGGTTTAAGAGTCTATTCTCACCAAGTTCAGAAGAAAACAAAGATTGTTATGCTACATTTACACCTAGAGATAATCTCCCCACACCAAAAAAAAAAGAAGAAAAAAGGAAGAAGAGGAAAAAAGGAAAAAGAAAGGAAAGGGGGAGAAAGAGAAAGGAGGGGAGGAGGAGGAAGGAAGGGGTGGAGGGGAGGAGGAGGAAGAGAAAGAATGAATTTCGGATCTGCCAAATTTATTTGAACAAACAAATTTAAGATTTGGAATCTTGGCACCAGGTTTTAAATCTTGATGCTACAACAGTCTCATGTTCTTAATCATTTCACTGGTGTTAGCAAAATTTTGAAAGTTATCAAAGTAAACTAAGTTTTACATATCTTCATAAAAACTATGGCATATAGTAGTTTCAGGAGAAGGATTTTTGCAAGATGAAATAAGAACTAGGGTGCTGGAATTTTTAAATGCCTTGGAATCACTATGATTAGACAACTCATGTAAAAGCAGAAAAGTATTACAGTTCTGAGTATAGTCTCTGGTGACTTGCTGCATGACTCATCCAAAATCGTGCCCTTCCCATTCCAGTTAAAATGTTATCTGCCATCAAAATATGACATCCAAAAACAACATGCCAGTAACTGTAGGCCTCAGGGAACCGCACTGAATATCGTTCAAATTAATTCTGACTGACAGTTTGGTAAATCACCTCCTGAAGTCAGGAAGGAACATTTCTAAAGCACTTGAGCAGTGCCAAAATACTAAGGAGTAAAACATTTATCACTCAGGAGGTGCAGTGCCAAGCAAGGAAGAAAGCAGAAAAATGGCAGCCACACCAAATCAACTGGAACATGAGTGACTGGTCTTCATCAACAAGCCCATACTGACTCAAGCAACTCCTTTCACACGAGTGGCACACCAGGTGAGATATACATAAAAAGCAAAATATTTACACATACACATAGTTCAGAGAGGCAGTTCAATAATTAAGAGCAAAACCTTGAAATCTGTGCAAACCAGTTTAAACATGGACTCTCCCACTTGCCAGCAGTTGGAATTCAAGAAAGCTAAGTTATCTAAGCTTTAATTTTTCAAACTGTAAAATGCAGATGATAAAAACACATATTTCATATTTCACCTGGTTGATGGCAGGGGTAAATGAGATGATGTGCAGTCAGCCTCAGCAGAGCTGGGCACAGATTAATAAATGAAAGTTAGTTGCTGTTTGTATTTTATTCATACAGATGTTCCTTGACTTATAATGGGACAAACCCATCACAGGTTGAAAGTATCACCAGCTAGATGCATTTACTACAGCTATCCTACCAGGCACCAGAACTTAGAAACAGAGCATGCTGTAGGGTTGTCTATACTTGTGATCATTTGGCTGACTAAAGGTTTGGCTCACTACTCCTACCCAGAATCTCAACAGAATATTGCGTTCTATATTTCATAGTCCAGGAAAAGACCAAAATTCAAAGTTCAAAGCATGGTTCTGACTGAATTGGCACTGCTTTCACACCATTGTAAAGTTGAAAGATCACTGTGTTGAACCATTGTAAATCAAGAAATGTCTCTGTGACTTAAGTTCAACTCATTATAAATAAAATTATTGAAGAATAACCTAGAAATTTATGAGCAGCTTTTTCATAAATAATATCCATTGCAGAATGAGAAAATGAGTAGGTATAGAACTTGGCCCATGCAAGTCACCTTGCGGGGCCCTTTACATGTCTTTATACATATTAACTCTTCTAATTCTAGTAACAAAAAGTTGAGTTTATAACATTGGCACAACTCATAGTCTTTAGAACCAGGATTTTTCCCTTGGTCTGTCCTCAAAGCCAGTAAATCTAATGCTAAACTTAAATTAGGAATATGAATACTGTTAACTGAGGTTGTCCTCCCAAATTCACTCCCTTCCTGACACTACCCTCATTCCGATGGATACCTCTCTTTGCCTTGCCTGTTATAATAATTATCTAACTGGGCTTTTCTCCAGTATTCCCCTGCTCCAATCCATTCTACATTCAGTTGCCAGAAAATCTGCTGAAGTTTGGCTTCACGTGTGATATCCTGCTTCTAATCTTCAATTATTCTTATTGTTAACCAAAATAAGTACAGTTCTATCAGACTTTCTTCCAATATTCTCAATAACCAGATGCCAATACTCCCATCTTTACTTCCCAGTGAAGTACTGGACACTCCAGTTGACCTGGATAACCCAAGCTGTCCTGGAAGAGATCCAGTGACCTTAGACAACCTGTGCTGTGCCCTACCTTGCTGCCTTCAACAAAGCTTCTTGTCCAACCCCTGCTTAAGTTTCCCCAGACCCTGCCCAGTCCAAGCTATACCCATATTCTGGGGCTTCAGCTCAACTATCGTCTCATTAATCCACCTTTCCTGGTCTTTCCCCACCTTCTGTGATCATTCCTTACCCCTCAGTATCCAGAGCTCTTTAATTTTACCTCCATTACAGTACTTTTCAACTTCTGATATATGCTATTTTAGACTGTCATTTTCCAACAAGTAGGAACTGAATCTATTTATTAAGCATTCTAGTAGGCTGAATATAGTAATTTTTACAGCTGACAATTTCATATAACTTATTATGTCCTAGGCATTATTCAAAGGTCATGGAATAACCCCTGCCTGCTACTGTTCACATCTGTCTATCATCACTAATTCTTGAGTATGGTCTGGGCGCAGTGACTTGGTTTCAGTGAATACAATATGACCAAAGTGTTCAGATGCCACTCCTACAATTAGATTACAGAAGCTGTAGCTTCCATCTTGTTTATTTGCTTGTTGGTTTATTTGTTCGTTTGTCTGAGGGAAGCCGGCTGCTGGGTCAGGAGCTATGTTATGGAAAGGCCCATGTGCCTGCTGGCCAACAGCCAGGGAGGACCTGAGGTATTTGATTGAATAGTTCATTAAGAATTGAACTTGCTAAGAGCCATATGTCTAGGGAGCAGACCTTTACCCAGTCAAGCCTGAGCTAAGACCACAGCCTTGCTGACTCCCTGCATGTGGCAATATGAGAGACAGGGAAGTAGAGGGCATCAGGTAAGCCACACCTGGACTCCTCACTCAGAGTTGTGTGCTAACTTGTGGTGTAGCAATGCACAATGCAGTATTACTATTAGCCCACTCTCCATATGAGAACACTGAGGCTTATAAACCTAGTAACAGATGCAAGATTCAAACCAGGACCGTCCAGCTCAAGTTCACAGTCTTAACTGCAAAACTAGATTGCCTCAGAAATGAATGGATAGGTATTCTTTCTTTAAATAGACCACCGACACAGCTAAGAGATTAAATTGCCAAGGCAAAAGGTCTCATATTACCCAAATTACAGTCGCCAAAGGGTCTTTTAATACTACAAATCTTGTATTATGTTATGTATTTATCTTACTCTGTGTAAAATTGATCACAGATGTATCTTTACTGAGACGTGCATAACTTCACATTTGTGATCTCAGCTTATATTTAGAGCTTAAAATGTAGTTGATGTTAAGCAGGATGAAGCCATAGGAGGTTTGGAAACTGAGTTATCCATTTTTTAAATTTTATTTTTAAGACAAAAGAACCCAGAATAACACAGAAACAATACAGAACATACCAAGTTATGGAGAAGATAGTAGGGAATTGGCACTGGATGCTGTATAACACAGCGTTATCTTCGTATTTGTTATAACAAAATCAATAAAGGAAATATCAAATTACAGAGGAGACAGTAGGGAACCATCACTGGATGCTGTATTACATAGTGTTGTCTCCACATTTGTCAACACAAAAACAATAAAGGAAACACCACATTACAGAGAAAATAGTAGGGGGTTACCACTGGATGTTGTATTACATAATGTTATCTTCATCTTTATTACTCAGTAATATAGATGATGACTCGTTCAATTACTCAATTTTCTCCACTTCACCTCTGTTCTACCACCCTGTCAGTGGTCTTCCCACTGGTAATAACTGCACTTTTGGTTTATTTACTTCCTCATGCTCTTACTTTGGGAAGAGACTTGGCTTCTTCTAAATATGCTGTATAATACATAGGTATACACAAATTGCTATGGCAGGAGGTGGAGGAGCACCCTTTGGCAAGCCCTCACAGTGGTCGGGTGTCCGGTTGGGTAGGCGGGGTCACACAGCGAACCGCCAGGCTCTGTCACCGTGTCCATGTCTATAGGCTCAGGCGAGTCTTCAGGGCTGTCCCGGGGCCGGGCAAAGCACCTGGTAAGAGTCATCCATTCTTAAAGCCCATTTCTGACAAATTCTGCCCGTGTGACACTGGCTCGAAACACACTAGCCTCTCTGAGCCATGGCTACTATCCATATGAAGTGGGAATAATAATATCTCATGGAGGTTTAGGTTTATTTTATGACATAAAGAAATCGCTGAAGGCAGCCCCTGGTCATTTCTTGTCTGTTACACCTTCTCAAATTCCATCTTTAGCAAAGAAGTTCTTCCTTGAAAACAAAAAAAAAAAATTATTTTGTTTTTTGGTCAAGATCTTGCTATGTAGTTCAGGCTGGCCTTGAACTCATGGTGTAGCCCAAGCTGGCCTTGAACTCATGGTGATCCTCCTGCCTCAGCCTCCCAAGTGCTGATATTATAGGCATGCACCACCATGACCAGCTCAAAACTGAAAATTTTTTAAATGCCAAATTCCTTTTCTGATTTCCCCTACTTCTGTGGCCTTTTATTACAGTATATTCTAAGGTGAAAAAACACTGTAGTATCTTTATGATTTCCAATTAAATTATTCATTCAAAAAGTCATAACCAGATACCTTGTACAAAACAGAGCCCTTAATACAGTGTTCTGAATGAAGAAAGTGGCCAGAAACCTTCTGTTACATTCATAAATATTTTATAGTGTGCTATTTCACCATCATAGGAAAAATAACCCTTTGTGAAACATTTGGAAAACAACTGGCTTGATATGGTCGATAAAATCCTGTCACACAAAGGGATGACCAAGTTGACCTCCTGAGTATGTGAGTATCTAGGTGTGGTACAGGGTCTGTGTTGAGTGCAGTAACGGTGTCGCTCCTCTCTGCATCCCTCTATGCATCATGGCAGGGAGACATGGAACTACATTTTCCATAAGCCCTTAGCCTGTGAGAGGTACCCCACAGACAAGCCCCCTCCCCAAGAACAACTCTGGACAGGAGGCTCAGTTGATCTGAAATGTAGCCTGCTTGTGACCTCTGAGGATTTCTAAGAATCAATCTCTATGTGCTACTTTCAGCTGAGGTCATTGGCTGAATTTCTTACAAACTCTAATGATACTTTGATTTCCTGAAATATTTTCTAAAGGGCCTCCTGCCTTCATCCAAACAATGTATAACCCTTTAATTCCACATAGAGGAATTTCTAACTTCTAGCCAACTGAAGTCTTCAGTTTTCCATATTGAACTCACACTGATATACCAGGCTATGGTTTGGTGATTTAGTAGCAACACAGTACAACTCATTCAACACAAGATCATTCCCCAATAGAGAATACCTCTCAATTATTTTTCCCTAGGATAAAGGATAGAATAGCAATTACGAAAGCTGTGAGTACCCTTCCAGCATCAGTGAATTATGTTACTCGTCCTACACCTAATGAATTTATGATTTATGCTTTCCAGTAGTCCCCAGAATTCTTGCTCACTTGAGAAATAAAAGCTACAGAAGAGTTGAAGGTCATGAAAACATAATTATGATGTTGATTATAAAAATATATGTCTCTAATATCATAGTCTATCACTGAGACTACAGAGTTCTCAAATTCCAGCTCTTCCGTTTATTTAAGCACTGTGTTTCGGTTTCTTTCTCCAGAAAGTGGAAGCAGTACCTTGTGGAATAAATAAATTAACCTCTGAAAAGTGCTTAAAATGGTGTCTGGAATTGTCAACTCTGCCTACGTGGTTGCTATGTGTTTTATTGTTGTTTCCTTGTTATTACTGTCAGTCACAACAGATGGAAAAATGACCAACGTATGAATCTCCAAATCTTCAACTCACTGTTATCTGCTGCTGCCAGCACTTGATACCAGATAAGTTTTGCTCTGGGGGAGCTCCAAGAAAATGGCCACTTTATAACAGTCTCCTACCCCAGCAAAGTTTTCAGTACTCAGAAGTTTCTTTTAATTATATCCCACAACCTAGGAATGGAGCATGAGGAACACCTCTTAGTTCTTTCTCCATAGGCCCCATAATCAGTTCTATCTTTCATGACTTTGACATGGCCTTAACCTATAGCCAAGGTTAAAATATATGCTTAGTATTTACTTATATTTCCTCAACTTGTGCAGACTACACAGAAATTTTATATGATGGATCATCCAATTATCCTGATATGATTATTACATGCTATGTAATACCTATTTTGAAATTTCAACTACCTGCCATAAAAATGTGCCTTATGTGCCAGTTAAAATAGCTTTAGTATCTCAACTGAGATGTGGTATGATTGTAAAACATAATTTGAAGGCTCAGAATGTAAGAAGAATTAATATTCTATTAATTTTATATAGTGTTACATGTCAAAATTACAATAGTTTGGGTACATTGAGTTAAATAAATTATTAATGTTATAAAAAGGAAATAAAATGTAACTAATAAATAAATTTCACCACTCAGAAAAATTTTTTAAAGATATAAAACTAAGCCCAAGAATGATGAGTGGTCTAGCCCAAGAGTACCCAGCTGATAATAAATAATGGTGTTTATATTCAGAATGTTGACCTCCAATGCCCTGTTCTTAACTGTCACACAGATCCCCAGGTAGCATATTGCTTTATTCCCCTGATTACCATAACTGAAGGGAAAAACATTTTCTAAAATCAATGAAATTATTTAAATCTGCAAACTCTTCCTTTGTCCACAGTAAACTGCATTTTTAGCTCAATTTGTCTGTTATGCATGTTTTTTTTTTTTTTTTACTTAAGGGAAGAAAAGGTTATGTATTTAAAAAAAGGTGAGGAAGCCATTGGAGGATGCCATGAATTTATTCTGTCAAGCAGGCCAAGTTGTGTGACAGTCAGGGAGATGGCTTGATGTGGAGTTGTGAAGTGTGACTTTTTTGACTGTCACATTGGATGAGATGGATGGATTTTGGAACACATCCCAGGAAGCTGAGACACTCGTGTGGTCAAGTGTTGGTCTCCCTGATCAAATCTGACTTGCTGTCTCCAAGTTGTTGGATTGCGCCAGCCCTCCAGATGCTGCATTGTGTTTTTGCAAATGCAGTTGATTTGACACCATCTGCAAGACCCTGCATTGGTCCTAGCACTACGAGCCATTGTTTCCCGAGGAATTAATGGACATTCTCACATTCTACCTGCGTTAATTGAGTTATTTTCACACTTGTTAATGTGTTGGTTACCCACGGTCTAGTTCTCACTTACATGCTCTGCTCTGCATATGCATATAAATGGGAGAAATCATGGACACTTACAGCCAAAATCCAGATAGCCTACTATTCAGAAAATGAGAACAGCTAGTGTTTGAGGAAATTGTATTCCCAGACACAAATGTGTGCAGGATTTATGTTTTGGGAGTAAACTAGTGTGTGATCACCTGTACACCCTCTCTATAAAGGGTATGACCCTGAATAATTCACTCAATTTATCCATAATTTAGTTTTTTATCATAGTTTACCTTGTCACAATGATGTTATTCTATGATCTAGAATTATTTCAATCTAACATCACCAGGAAGAAAAATCTAGGAAAACAAGTGTGAGTCTGGGCTCCCATCCAAAGGTGTTTAGTTAATGAATGACCCAAAGTATTTGCTTGTAAAGAAATTCAACTTACCTGCTTCAGTAGATGCTCTATGATCAGGGACAAATGGGGTAATAGTTGTCCAATTAACCCCCACAAAAGTGAAGAGGGATAGAGTTAGAAGAATATGTCTTACCTAAGCATTTAATTTTACCGTAGAATAAAAAATGGTGCACTACCAGTATTTTGAAGCCATCAAATTTTTTTCATCACTGTTTTGGTCCTTCCATCTAATGCATGTTTTTCTGCTTATTAGCATTTCCGTTTCATTCCTCTTGTGTAAGTCACATCTACAACGCATTTTCTATGAGCTCTAGTTTGGATTTCTTCAACTTGTGCAGACTTACAGAGAAATTTGACTTGTGTATGTACACTATTTTTTTGGAAAATATGTTTTTTCAAGCATTCAGTTGAGTTATTGCCAATACTTAATTTTTTTTGGCACTCATATTTCATGGATGTAAAACATAACTGAAAGTAAAAGTAACTTCAAGCAGCTAAAAGAACAGCATATATGGGCTTGGAAATAAACAACTAATTTTTCGTAAGTGTAAAATTTAGCTTGCAGAAGCAGAAGTCTGTGTCACAGCAAATAGCCTGCTGCTCACAAGCATTCCATGGGCTATGGTCACCCATCCGTATGTTTTACTAAGAGAACATGAAGAAAAGATTAATGTAACTCACCCTGTGTACACATTTTCTGCTATGAAGTTTCTAATTGTGTAGAGTTTTGTTACCTGGCACTTTCCTTGACATGTAATTGCAGAAGGGAAAATGTTTACTTGGTATTTATCTCAATGATTCAAAACATAGCTGGAAGTAAACATTTTTATTGTGGATCATCTCAGCTGTTTATGTTATACAATGAAGTACAGAGTTTAGCATCTAATGAGTGGCTAGCCATCCAAAATATATTTTACATAAAATATACCCTACAAACATACATTTTCCAGTTGCAACATTACTAGAATTTTATTTCCATCCTCCCCTCAGGTCTGGAGTGTAGACAATATTTTCTACTTTTACTTGTTAGCTTAATAGTTTGAAGAAAACAATTATATATCTCAACTTCAAGAAGGTTTTTAATTGTACTGATTTTCTTTTCACTGAAGCATTCACATTCTGGATGTTTCAGAGAGAAACAAATGTTCCTATCTAACTAATACCTCCTAGGTGGTCCATTTCTTCATATAGCCCATCAGAACTTCAAGGCATAGCCTTTTCTATAATATAGAACCAAAAATTGGATGAACTGATAGAGATGGAAATTTTTAATCCACTAATAGATATTTACTGAGGGCCTGCGATGTTCAAGGTTTAGTGTTTGGGGTGAAAGAATGCAAACTAACATCACACATTCCCTGAAAATATTAAAAGTAGCCACTTTAAAGAGCTTCCCATTGCACTGATAAAGCAGTACCTCATTTAAAACCTTCACTTCAGAACTGTGAAGGGGGAGGATGTGAATAAGATTGATCAATATGCAACATGCATAGGTACCAATTCCTCAAGATGAATGTAGCTATGTGTTCACAAACATATATCAACAATAAACGATTTTTTAATAGTAAAAATGGGACAGTGGGACTATCATTTTAGTATTCATCTACAGATTACAAAACAATTTAACAATTCCATAGTCTCTGGGGATTGTGGTAATTTTTAATTTGTTTAGGAATAGCATGACTACCAAAAGATTTCCCTATATACGATGCAACCTGGCAGAAAATTCAACAAAAGAGATAAGAAAATATAATTTAACCCCAAATTTCTAACATGATAGGCTATTTATCTGTTTAATTCTTCTTGCTGTACACAACATAAAATCAGTTTGTCATAACCTTAAAGCATTTTTATTCTGGCTTTGAAAGCTCCAGACTAAACTGCCATTCTTTCACTTTCTCAAGCATAAAATGAAAACTGAATTTGTTTTCTTGGAAAAGATGAATTACCCTGGCTTGACAGAGGGTAATTAGCATACCCAATGCAAGTGAAGAGAATGGGTTGACAAGCACTAAGCAGACTCGGAAAACATAGGCATATTTTGCATGCGTTTTAATACATAAATGATTAAAAACATAACTATATATGTTAATTGCCAGCAACTGCGACACAACCCTCCTGGAAGACAATATTAAGTCACAGAAAACAGTACATCTTTAATTATTTGTCTATTCTATAAACAAGTTTAATTGGAATTTAAAAACAGCAAGGGACAAAAGCTCAGTTCATTAGGGACCAACTAACTGTAAAGGGCAGATAAAAACCTTTTGTCTGATATAGGTGCACCTCCCGAGCACATCGGAGAGCACTAGGCAGCACACTAATCAGTAATAAGAGGTGTTCTCATTATTAAGCTTATAAAGCATAAAGCAGGTCACCACAAGCTTTGAAGGTACTGATCATCAATTATTTTGCTAATTGTTTATTCTGTTTGCATGTCTCAGGGTAAAAGGAAAAAGCCACTGAAGTGAAAAAGAGACACCAATAATTGCTACCTCAGTGACAGTTGGTTTTTAGTATCTCATTATTTATGATTTGTTTTGTTGTGCATATGTGACTTTAAGTCTACTGTATTAATGTATGCCCAAGAAGCCTACTGTGTAACACTTGCAAAAGAATTACACAAATTAATCAGCAAACTCAGGCATGGAGTCTGCCCTGCAAAGTCCTGCAAGTCTGTTATTACTCTGACTCTGTGCGTGTTTGTGTGTGTGTGTGTGTGTGTGTGTGTGTGTGTGTGTGTATTTAAGAATTCTCACTTAAGGTGTTGAATTTCTATCTGATGGGGAAGTACCATGTAGCGTGTTGCAGCACGAAATGCAAACTTTTTCTGATCATTTCTATTTTGTTTACAAGAGTAACTAGCTTTTAGTCTGTCCTAGACAATGAAGTAAACCTCCTGAAAGAGAAATAATAAATTTAGCACGAGCATTAAGCTTATATTAACATGAAACAACAAAGCTGGAATGTCAGTGAATTCTGTAACAGGATTTAATTTTCTAAATCCTAGCCATGAAGACACAGGGTACCTTATAATGAAAGCACCAGTTATTTAGTGAGTCGGGAGTCAACAGTTCACAAAACAGTGATTTCTGGTCATTTTAAAACCATAAAGCAGTATTTCCATTTAATTTCCTCTCTTCTTTCATGTTCCATTAACAGATTAAATATTACTTGAAATTAAAGCCTATGTTGCCAACTGCTAAACTGAAAACAGAACAAACTCACTGATATGATAAACAATGTGTTACAATTTTGTACAGAGCTGGACATTTATACTATTTAAACATTGGAAAAGGTGATAGACATTGATGTTTATGTATTTGTTATGCCAAAGAAAATACCATTTTGGCTATATCAGACTTTTAATAAGTCAAGAAAGCGTATCTTTGTGGAGAAGAACCTTTCAGTGCATTTTCTGTTACCCCTCTTCTGAGTTAATTCTGAAGAGTGTACAAAAAATTAATAGAGATTTGTTTTGCCAGAGGTAATTTCCTTCTCTCATCACATTGAAGTACTTAGATCCTTCGGAAAAAGCATTCATGTTCTCTGTCCAGAAAAAGTAAAATAAACCATAAGTTTTGGAGTAAATATTAGTTGTAGTAGATGAACAAAACCAATGCCTTTCTCAGTAGGATCAATTTTCTCCAATAGTATTAACCTGATAAGATTATATTTTAGTATGAAGAAAGTAAAGTACATTTTCCCTGCTAAATTAAGGGAAAAAGAGGTTATTAAATGATTCCTGGTTTTTTCATAAAATTAACTCAGTGAAAAGAGTGTTTAAGTGCTTCATAGAAGAATAGATGTCAGGTAACTGCACCTGTACAGTGGAAAATTACTCTTCAGTTACACATAGTGATTAGAGTTGTTGTTTAACTACTATGAAAAACCTGCAGTGTGCTAGGAGGTACATGCAACTCACTCCAGTAAAGATTCTGTCACTGCGGGTATGTGATAGAAGACGGTAGAGATACCAATAAACTTAATTAAAATTTTTAAGAAGCAGAAGAAAAGAGAAACCTGCTATACAGCAGTTCTTTCTCTACTTAACTGACACAGTGAAAAACTATCCAAAACGTATTTATCGATCATTCGCAGTGTACATAGCATGAAAGTCAGAATGATGAAACTTATATTCCCTTATTAAAAGCTACTAATGTACTGTATTAAGTGGCTTTATACAGTGACTGGTGGTGGATATATTATTTTAAAATTCAGGTTTTAGATTCTGTTCAGGCTGATTTTAAATGTTCATTTTTATGAGACTCATGTGAAAGACTGAAAGCATGTTCCAGTCATAAAACAGCTACTCTACAGTGAATATGACCTAGTGAGGCTTAGACATCAGTTTTGGCAGATTCTGTACTCCTCAAGCTTTCATGTGATTTAACTGACAATGAATAATAGCGAATCACGGAGAAATGCCTTTGCTCCTCCCCTCGTTGTCTCCCACATGCCTCCTCTGTGAAGGGGATCAGCATTGCTTTGAAACATTTAGCTTTTGGAACATACAGCAATTATATGTGAGAGTGTGGTATCAAAATCATACCAGAAGTAAAAAGAAACAATGTAAAAATAACAAAAAAAATGTAGCTTGGGTGAAATACAGTCAAGATCACAGATTGCAATGTCCACATTCCACGAAACCTATAGGAAGGGAACCCACTCTCGGATACTCGCTTCTGTCTTATTCTCTTCTGTATTTCTACCACCATCTGCATTTCTGTCATCATCATCATCATCGCTGTCCTCAACAATAATAAAATAGACAGTGCCTGTAAGAAAAATTCAACTGGGCTTAATTAAAGTTTGCTTCAGTATTTGTTAGTTCAAAAAACATCAAATCATCGCTATCTGTTAATAGCAGCTGATCAAATTTAGTCTCCCCAACTCAAGCATCTCTCTTTCACTTACACTTCTCTGATGAATTGTAAACTACATTTTGTTTCTGAGAAGATATTTTTACATTCCTCTCTCCTCTTCATAGTATCAATGACGGAGTGACATCAAGCACCATACGTTCCCATTCGAAAGTAGTACTTGCAGTTAATTGTTGATACTAATATGAAACCCACACTGCATGTTGTATCTTATTTTAAGGCTTATAATTGAGCTGTCCATGTTTTCTGCTTTCATTTTCTAGCCTTTCAGTAAGATAGGAAGCATGATTTAAAAACATCACCTCCCTCAGAACTGATTGTGCCTTAGTCCCACTGAAGTCAATAGGCACTTTGTGTGCACTCAGCCTGGACTCATAATGAGCAGAGTTGATGAGAATCCAGCTTTCCAAGGATGACTAGTGCTGAGTCTTCAAGGTCATTCATCATTTTCATTTGAGAAGGGAGACCCTTTATTTGCTCTCTCTTCTTAAATAGGTACACAATTAAAGGAGGAATTATTCCTCCCAGTGGCAATCACTTTATTTACAAAGGGCACGTTGAGCCCCCAGTCTCCTCTCATTGCCAGATGGTCTGTGTGCCCAAGCAACTGAAGGCAGCCCCAATGAATATCTTACTTTTTCCCTCCAAAGTGCTGGCTCTATTAATTTTCTACTGGCATAAAGTGAAAGAAAACCCTCCTTGTAGGTTTACACGGCATTATTTAGTTTTTTCTGTAAACTCCAAGTCAATAAAAACAAATGTAACACCTTTTAGATTGCCTAATAATTAGGTTAAAATTATCATTTTTTAAAAATTCTCAAGTTTCAGGATTCTTAGGAAATATTGAGGATTGTCAGCAATACTATGGATAGAGTAGCAGTTGCACGATAGAGAAAAACATTTCATTTCAAATAGCATGCACCTTATGAACTTTTATCAAACGTATCCAAATAGCACAATGCTTCCAGTAATTTGTAAGATCCACCCACGAGTAGAATTCTGGACTTCTGACAATGTCATTTAACCAACCCTAATGAAATGCTCATTGTTCACTGATCATGAATTGACTGAATGATGTTCTTGACAATACTTGTGAATAAAGACCTAGTAGTCTGACCCAAATACCATTCTTTTTCCAGGAAAAAAAAAAAATCGAACGCAGAAGAAAAAGTAGTATGGGGGAAGGTGGTATGAAAGAAAATCAGCAAAAGATGAGCGTGCTAGTAAAGACGAGATAGACTGTGCTGCAATAATAAACAACCCTCAAACCTCTAGGGATCATACAATAAAAATTTGTGTTCACACTCTGTGCAGATGGCACTGATCTCTGATGAAGCTGTTGTCTAAGAGACAACAGAGAGAGCTGAACGACTTCTGTCTCATAGCTGTGCCATCTGAAATTCTTGGTCTCCAAGATCACCATAAAGAGGAAGGAGAGAGGTATAGCTCTTATCTAACTATGTAATGTACCTAACTGGGTACAGTAACTCTTATCCATGCAGTATCAACTGGACACGACTAGACACATAACCCTAACTTCATATAAAGTAGGCTGGAAAATGTAGGAAGCACATGGCTATGTGGTAACCATGTACTCACTTTATTAAATTTTCTAAAATACAAAGAAATGAGCTAAAATTAAGGTAAATATATAATGGCACTGATGTCAACATGTTGCCTAATTCAATGCATGGGATGAGTTTGCTGTAAATAAAGCACTCAAAAAGAAATTCACAGACTGAAAGACAAAGGATGAAAAACAATACTACAAGTGACAGGGAAAAAGCAGGGTTAGATTCTCTCTTTGCGCGGTGGATTTCAAGCCAAGATTGATCCCAAGAGACAAAGAAGTTCACTACATACTTGTTAAGGGAACAATCCAAAAGGAAGGGATAACAATCATAAATATATATGTACTAAGTACAAGTATTCTCAACTATATAAAACAAACATTAATGGATATGAAAAAATCAAATAAACACTAATGTAATTGTAAAGGAGGACCTCAATACTCCACTGTTACAAACAGATAGATAAATAAATAGATAAATAGATAGATAAAAATCGAAAAGAAATATCAGAGATGAATCAAACATTTAGACAAATGGACTTAGTAGATAACTACAGAGTTCTCCACAGACAACAATATCATACACACTCTCTTAAGCTGAATACAGAGTTTTCTCCAAAATAGATCATATACTAATTCATAAAACATGCTTAAGTAAATGCAAAGGAATTGAAATTACCCCATGCATATTACAGATTATAGTGCAATGAAACTGGGAATCAATGGCAAAAGAAAACACAAAAACTGCATAACATAACATAGGAGGTAAATAACATTGTCCTGAACTATCAGTGAATCACAGATAAAATTAAATAAGAAATTTTAGACAGTTTCTACAATTAAACAATAATGTCAATAGGACACACCAGGACTTTGGGATGCAATTAGACCAGTCCCATGAGGGAAATTCATACTAGTGAATTTCCACATTGGAAAAACAGAGTGAGCTCAAATGAAAACCCTAATTTCAAACCTGAAGGTTCTAGAAAAAGAACAGCAAGTTAAACCAAAAAAATCATAGAAATTCTAAAGTTCAGAGCAGAAACTAATGCAATTGAGA
The DNA here is from genome assembly GCA_004027595.1 of Dinomys branickii. NCBI lineage: Eukaryota > Metazoa > Chordata > Mammalia > Rodentia > Dinomyidae > Dinomys > Dinomys branickii. The sequence continues at coordinate 9,808 of PVLD010013300.1, read as the reverse complement.
TAAGAAAACACTAGAAAGAATCAGTGAGTTGAAGAGTTGGTTCTTTGGAAGAGTAAATAAAACAGAGAAGCCTTTAGCCAACCTTGAAAAAAGGAAAGATGGGGCTCAAACACATGCAGTTAGGGATGAAAAGGGTGAAATCCCAACAGATCCTGTAGAAACCCATATCAATACCTACTTCAAGAACCTGTACTCTAATAAGATGGAAAACACAGAAGAAATGGAACAAATTCTTAGATACATATGAATTACCATAGCTGAATCAAGAAAATATAAAAATTCTAAATAATCCAATATCTATGAGTGAAATTGAAGATGTAATTAAAAACCTAGCAAAAAAAAGCCCAGATCCTAACAGATTCACTGCTGAATTCTACAATAAATTTAGGGAAATTTTAATGCCACTATTTCTCAAAATCTTTAATAATATTGAAAGAAAAGTACTACTCCCAAACTCATTCATGGAAATAAACATTGCCGTGACACCAAAACCTGAAAAGAATCCAACCAAAACAGAGAACTACAGGCCAATCTTCTTAATGAACATAAATTCAAAAATCCTCAATAATATAATGACAAATAGAATAGAGAAAATCATCAAGGGGATTTTATAATATGACCAAGTAGGATTCATCCCAGGGATGCAAGGATGTTTCAATATGTGCAGTCAATAACTATACTACACTACATTAACAGAACTAAAGAAAAACCATGTGATCACTGCAATAGAAGCAAAATAAAGCATTTGACAAAATACAACATCCATTCATGATAAAAAAAAACCCTACAGAAAATTGGAATATATTGTCTTTATCTCAATCTGGTAAAAGCCATCTTCAAAACAACAGCTAACATCATATTACATGGTCAAAAACTGAAATCTTTCACTCTACAATCAGGAACAAGAAAAATATTGTTCTGCAAACATTAGTCATAGCAACTAAATAAGAGGAAGAAATAAAAAGGAATAAGGAGAGGAAACAAAGAAGTTCTGCTGTGATATTCCACATAGAAGATTCCAAAAACTCTACCAATAAAGACTTCTACTTTTTTGTTTTAGTTTCTTCTTTTT
>PVLD010013299.1:0-56606 GCA_004027595.1 Dinomys branickii | reverse complement strand
TTGCTGATAAACAGTTCCAATGTCAGAACAAAGGCGTATTCTGAATTGCTGGTTGTTCTAAAGCCTCATTTTGAATATTTTCTTGTAAAATAGTTTTGCCTTTTTCAACTACATTAGCAATTATAACATCAAAATTCCTATGATATAAAATTTCATCAATTAAATTCCAATATGAAAAGGCAGTTATCGGAACCTTTTCCGGCCCAAAAGTTGTATAATAAACCTTAAGTGCATCACCAACTATTTTTTATCTCTTTGAACTGATTGTTCCCTCAATAGGAAACCAAGGACAAACTTCATTAATATAATCAAAAAATTCAAATAACTGTTTATATTTAACCTTTACTCCTTGTGCCTTGAGAGCTTTCTCTAGCTCTTTGATAAACATTTCATATTTGCTAATGGCTTGTCCCATAGTTGCTGTTCTTACCTCTTATTGTTCGACCGCAGCAGGTTCCTGCGCTGAACTTATTCTCTACTCCAGTCCCGTCGGAGACGTGTACACGTTTTTCACGAACAGCCGTCCTCACTTGATCCCCCGTGCTCGAGCCCCACATTGGGCGCCACTTGTCCCGGCCCGCGGGTAGTCAACGAAGGCTCCTAAAGAGAGGGGGAGTGGGATTATCGGAAACAAGCGACACGAGAAACGGAGACGAGAAACGGAGGCAAGACAGGATTCTGATCAAGCCTCGTTTATTGAGCAGAAGTCTCGGGTTTATATACAGTGCAGGAGCGGGGATTGACGTCAATAGGTAACCAGGCAACGGAGGGAGGTACAAACATCACGCGATATTACATCGTTATAGGAAGTTGACCATATATGGAAGATGTTACATAACTACAGGAAGTTGACCATATATGGAAATTGAAACATTTCAAGGTGGCTGGTAGTTTACAAAATGGATGCAGACCGCAGGTCTCTCAGCGGTCTCCCACAAGTGAGGTTGCTGGATCATACGATAGCTCTGTTTTAACCTTTTGGGGAAACTGCCAGGCTGTTTTCTAAAGCTGCTGTGCATTCCCATCAGCATTTTTCCACATCTTCATCAAGCGTCTTATTGTCCAGTCATCCTATGGGGTGCAAACTGGTAGAGAGATAAGGTTTTGTTTCTGTCTGTATGAAAGAGAAATGCATTTCTAAAAGGTTGTGAAACTTTAGGCTAGCGTCAGTAGTCCTCAGCCAGCCAGAATTGACTGGGTACCTGCTAAATAAAAGAAGCCTGTATGACATGGTGGTTTCTGTTGAAGATGAAAATCTGGTGGGGCATTAAATGATCAAGGTTTAAAGAAAAAGCTTCCACGTAAGGCGGTGTAGTAGCCCTGTGAGAGGAAAGCAGGCTGACGGGCACTGCAGGGGGCCGTGGGGACCATGGGTAAGATGGGGAGGTGCCTTTCTTTCCCCATTTTCATTCCAAGTAGTGAAATACTACTACCCAAGCCAACAGTAGGGTTACCTAAAGGAGCAGATTGGTTCAAACTTACTGTAAGGATGAATGGAAAAATTCAAATAAAAGGTACATTGAGAAAGAATAAGGTCATGAGAGTAGTTTAAAAGCTGTTATTACTTTATAGGTTGCTGAGTGTGTTTCAACCAGTTTGCCCTACTGGGGGATTTTGCCTGAGACCTGCAAGTCACTGGTCATTCTAACAAAATATTTCTAAAATTGCTTTTAAAATTCTTAAACCGCATCATTGTAACTTGTAACTGTAATATTAATGTTTTATTTTGAGATGCAGCGTACCTGAGGAATATTAGCACGAGGATTACTTTTTAAATTGGCTTCTTCTGACCTAATTTTAAAATTCTTTAACCTTTTCCTTCACAAAACTCTCTTTTAGGCTACATGACTGCCTGAAGGAGAAGAACAATGTTATGTTGGGGGTACTGGTCTCTGGGCCGGCCGGGTATCGGTGCCAGTCTGCAAGGGATTGTGGCGGAGCCGCAGGTGTGTGGATTCGTATCGGATAGAAGTGTCAAGGAAGTGGCCTGCGGCGGAAACCACTCCGTGTTCCTGCTGGAGGACGGGGAGGTTTACACCTGCGGTTTGAATACGAAGGGGCAGCTGGGCCACGAGAGGGAAGGAAACAAGCCAGGTGAGTGTCCTTACGTGCCTTGGCAAGTGGGAATCGGAGGGCGGACAAGCACAGGCTGGCCGGCGCCCCCTCACAGGTGTTTATCTCCCAGGGCGGCCCTTGCTCTTTCCAGCACTCGGAGATTCCTTGCTGTTCGGAACTCTGTGTCTAGTTCAAGCCTTCTGATGGAAAAACAGACCTTTCCTTTTTCATCTTTGTATGTAGCGTATGTAATATCAGTTACCAGGCAAGGGGAGGTAAGTATTAAGTTGATTTTTCCCCAGTGATTGAAAGCTAGGGCAGTTTCATGTGACGGTCCTCATGTAATCAGTAGCAGCTTTTCTCCCCTACTACCTGTTCATGCCCTTGTTTCTGCAGTATACTTTTGTAAAACATTTGGTGCTAAGCGGGGTGTGGGGTTTTACAGTTAGAAAGATGTGTAGCGACCTACGGTGAGGAGGTGGCCCCACTGACCTCCCCTGTGGCAGTGCTGTTGTGGAAGTCTTGGTTCAGTGAGTTGGGGAATGTGCTGGAGTGGAGCAGAAAACAGGAGACATTGGTCTGCCTACCAGGGTTGGGTAGGAAGGGTAGGCAGGACTTTGCCATGCATATGTATGTGAGTGACTGTGGCAGAAACACCAGCTTACCACATGCAGAGTGTTTGCGGATATGAAGGTGCAGTACTGGCTCACAGCGTGTTGAGTAGTGTGCTGAGGGTGGTAACAGAGGGCAGTGGGAGAGATGGGGGAAAGATAGAAGCTATTTGAATTCTAGTGCTTTTTGCTGGATGTGGTGGTGCATGCCTGTAATCCCACCATTTGGGAGGCTGAGGCGAGAGGATCGCTGTGAGTTTGAGACCAGCCTGAGCTACCCAGTGAAAGAAACCTTATCTCAAGAAGCAAAAAAAAAACCAAAAAGAAAACCTAATTTTTTCTGCGACACTGTTGTTCTTTTCTCCTGTTTATTACTTGCTATAGTAAGTGCCTGGGTTTCCTTGCCCAAATGTCAGTATTTTATGTTGGCCATTGGAAAAGGGGCTGCAGCATGGGTCTGAAGCAAAGAGGTGAGGTGTGGGGGGTGTGGTTTGCGGGTTCCCACTTCTTTGTTTTCCGGCCCCTTGTTCCCCACCTGAGACAGCCCGTCAGGCCCGCTCACCTGAAAACAGTACAGCAGTGTGCTGCAGTAGCCAGGGCTTTCCTAGCCCTGAGTTCGCATTGCAGGATTTCAAGGAACGGGTTTGTAGAATCATCTAAGACCTGTACTTTTTGGGGGGTACTGAAGATTAAATTTGGCGCCCTGTGTGTGCTAGGCAAACACATTCCCAGACCTCTATTGTACTTTGAGACAGGATCTTGCCCAGTCTGACCAGCACAGGCTGGCCTCCAAGTCTTGGTTCTCTTGCCTCAGCCTCTGGAGTAGGTGGGATTAGAAGCATGTGCTAGTGTGCCAGGCAGCCCTGTACTCCTGTGTGTATCGTACACCTAATACCATAGATTGCCAAGTGATTCTGCTGCTTAAAGTAAAAATTCACCTGTAAGTACCACTGGTTCATAAATTAATAAACCCTACTATGTGTTTCACTAATTAGTATAATAACAAAAGTATAATAATATAGAAGTACTATGAAAGTGGCGGGAAGAATTTTGACATTTATAAGTGGTCTTATTGGAAATGATTAAAAACCCAAAGCTCATCTTTTCCCTCACCGTGTTAGAACTTGTGTCTCACAGTAAGGTCCTGAATATTGTTTCCACAGATGAGAACCAGTGCTTAATCACTGGAGAAGGGTTTGTGGCAGCTCAGACACTGACAACCTGCTCTTTCTATGTAGAATGTCTACATTCAGACAGGATTTAGAGACATGTCAGGCCCATTTCACTCTAGTCATTCTCAAAGGACCTGCACTCACCCTGGCTAGCTTTTGACTAGAGCATCTTGGGAATTTGGGAGCTGTTTCCAGGCCTCCTGGGGTTAGCAAGCTTAGGATGAACTCTGCCATCAGGTAATCTACTGAAGGCATTGCTTTCTCTGACCCCAAAGGGGGTTATAATACTGCGGTTTCCCTGGTAGAGGTAATCTGTGAAAACTGAATGCTCAGCAGTAGAGCACTTGTGTAGCATGCATGAGGCCCCTACACACACACAGTCGCGCGTGTGCGCGCACTTGCGCTTTCTGATTTAGCCAGGGCATCCAGCCCTATGCTTCTGATCTAACTGTGGAATTAGCCAGATTGTAGTGTGAATTACAAGATTTGAAAAGTCACTGTTGTTGGTTTAGCTTGTCTGTTAATTACGAACCCCAGAGCAGTTGTGGAATAGTGCCTCTTTGAATGGAAAGATTATGTGGGTGTGTGTCTCCGCTTTTTAACTTTTTCATTGGGAGGTATGTTGTAAATCTGGATACCATTTGGGTTTAGTTTTAATGAGTGAGGAAAAGAGAATGTGCTCATTTTCTTTGTGTGATTTGTGGGGAACCCTAACCTGGAGAGCTGCTCTGGAAGGCAAGTCAGTGGCAGGAGACCCTGTGCTACCCTGCCTTGCATAAATGCCACCCAAAGTAACGTCTGCCACCAGGGAGGGCGCTTGTCCTGGAGAGGACATTTCTAGGGGCAGTGGTTAGGTCTGCATTTTCAGTTTGACATCACCCAGATCATTGCCTTTGAAATATGAAGAATTTTAAAAAGTGAATGTATGACTGTTTCCTGCAAGGCTTTGAGAATGTGAAGTGATTTCTAGTTATCCACAGAGCTTAGCCAGTTTTGAATACAAGTGAACAACTTGAGATTGTTTTCCAGGCCTGCACTATCTGGGAAAAGAAGGGTGCCTACCAGCCCACAGCCCCTGTACTGAGAGACCTGTCTCTGTTCTTTCGGGGCCTCCAGCAGAGGAGTGTGATTAGGCAAGTCTGGAAGATGCATTTCTTCGCCTTCAAACTTTGTTTCCCTTTACCATTCAGATTACTCCGTGAGTCCCTCAGTCTGACTTTGCTGAGGGAAGTTGGAAGAAGGTGGTGGTAGGAGAAGCACCAGTATAAAGTCCTCTACTTAAATGATGAGTTTTGTCTCTGCTGTGCCAGTTGACAAATTGATTATTCTCTTTGTCTCCAACTGGTGCAGCTACAAGGCCACACAGGTTCATGTTTTGAAGAGTCTGTAGATGCGAGAGAGTAGAGGGATGAAGCCCCATAGTAATTTTAAGGGTCATGCAGACCCTTACTTTCCTTGCTGAGCATATCTGACAGTTTCCTATTGCTTTTGCTGTCCCTGAGGCAACTGTGTTTTTGTTTCATTTCTCTATTTCTCATATGAATAACAGCTTTTGTACCCAGTCTCACGTGGGTCTCCTCGTATGGTAAGCGGGGAGCATCTCAAGGACCGGGCAGATCCTGAGACTCTGGTTATGTAAACAGCTCTTCGTTATTTCCCGTGTCTGGGAGCATTGGGTTCTAGCTTAGGTGTGTCCGTGACTCATCCCATTTGTGCTTGGGCCAAGGGCAGAGACCTGGAATTGCCAGAAACATTCTTCCTGTGTTATATTAAAGGTTCCCTCCAAATTCAGTGTCCAACTTAAAAAAGTTTTGAATTATAGTTCTTTGGTGTGTTCCTCTCCCATGTGCCTTTTCTCTCTCGCCATTGTTCGTACTCTTCCATTTCGTTATCAGTTTCATCTCCCCACCCCCAACCAGAGATAGTTCCAGTGATTAGAAGCATTATGAAATTACTACCAAGTTCCTCATGTCTTTGTCTATGAATTCATCTCATAATTTTATAAGACAGAGCTACAAAGCTGATATCGTAAAGATTTGTGTCCCCACACTTTCTAATAAAGCAAGCAAACAAAATGTAAGTTTTTCTCTAAAGAATTTCTTCTAAATAGCATGATTTATAATTAAGCATGAAGTAAATTTTGAAATCTTTTATGAAGATGAAGCAGAGACTGTCATAGAATTCAAAATTTTACTTTGGTTTATGATGTCTCACTCCTGACTCTGTACTATAAGCACTGCTCTTTAGCTGAATGGACAGTTTTCCTTTTCCCATATATACCCTGATTTCCAATATTAGGATTTTAGTGTAAGCTAATCTTTTTTTGGGGGGGGTACCAGGACTCAAACTCAGGACCTTGTGCTTGCCAGGCAGGCATTTGTGCTGCTGAGCTATCTCCCTGGCCTAGTGTAAGCTAATCTTTGCATTATGAGGAATGTCTGAATTTTTGTAAGTGACCTCTAACCTTTCTATGTTAGGTAGGCAAGAACTGTGATGGGTATAGTTAATTTAACCTTACTTGCCTTTGCTAAATTTAAAACATTCTTGCATACATATTCTAGGAACCTTTATTATAGCAAACTTTATTATAAATAGATTCTAACATTTTCATGCAGGCCTGTTTGATTACTGTCTATGATTGGTTCTTTTTACTTCCATCTGAATTAATTTTTCTCTTTCTTGCAGGTAATTTAGTCCGGTCCACTCACATTTTTTATTCCATCTATGCATTTCCATAACGCCCATCACCATATCTAACAGCTCTCCTGCTGTTTGATAAATGAGGTTTCAAAGCAGAACGTGGGAAAGCCTCAATTCCCAAAACTGGTTGTTGCGAATGCTGGTAGAAGTGCTTTCAACTGGCCTATCAGGTTTCTCTCAGTCATCTGAAGGACACAGTGACTTGTTTCCATCAGCCTTGCTTTTAGCAAACTTGCTAAACAGAAAGGAAATAGAAATAATCCTGTAATGACTTCCTGTTATTGAAGTGCATATTTCTCAGGGTATAACTGATACAAAAGGCAGAAGGTGTGATAGGAAATGTTCAGATCTCAGCCTTGGTGCTTACTAGGGCCCCTCCGCTCCCCTTTGGGAGTCAGGTGGTCCAGGAGGGGCCCAGCTCTTCAGACGATGGGGATAACAGTAGTAATCAAACCCAGTGGGCTGTCTGACCTTCCTTGATATGGGGTAGACAGCCAAACAGCTCAGAGTTCTTTTTACTAACTCTGCTTAATAATTTTATTTTATGATGTTGTGTTGGTTACTTTTCTCATTGCTGAGACAAAATACCCACTGCCCAAAATGAAGGAAGGGAAGGTTTATTTAGATTACAATTTGTGGAGGTTTTAGTCCATACTTGGCTGGTTCTAAGGCAGAGTGGCACATGGCAGAGGGCAACAGTTCATGGCAGCAGAGCACAGCAAAAACAACCAGAGCAAAATGGGAAGGAATAGCAGGCAAGGAGCCTCTTTTTACCTCTCATACATTGTAAACCGCCTACCCCCACCCAGGGGCATGTAGCTCTCACACAGTCTCCATGCCCTCCTCTTCCATAGGCTCAGGATGTGTACAAAGCATGCACCCTGGCTTCCAGCTGAGTCACTCAGCCAAACCTCTAGACTCTCCAAATTGACACAATGTATAAACTGTAACAATCCACCCCTTGTCAACTTGGCAACCAGAGGCATTTCTTTAGACGAAGACTCATGTACATCCCTTTGTGCAAAAAGCATTTAGTCCATCTGCAGGAGTTGCCAAAGTCCTAACAGTTTCAGCCCTGCTGAAATGCCCAAGTCCCAAGTCTCCTCCAAGATATAAGGCAAACTCTTTAGTGACAAGCCTCCATACAAATGAAAAGTTAAACATTCAATGGCACAAAATAAATATTGCCATTCCAAAAGGTACCAATGGGAATATAGAACATTGGGACCAAAGCAAGTCCAAAATCCTGCAGGGCTAACATTATGTCCTGTAATTCCACATCCAGCATCTGAAGCAACTTGTGGCACATTGTGAGCTCTAAAGAGCTTGCGTGAGTCCACCTCTATGGCACTTCTGGTGGTTACAGCCTCCACAGCTTCTTAGGACTGTTTTGCTCCCCCCCTTGCAGCTTTCCCCAAATGATCCATGCTCCTGTCTTTTCTAAACTTCTGAGGTCTCCAGTGTACCTTCTGCTTCACACTCACAGCCTCACATATTGCCCTCACAGGGGCACACTGCCTGGCCTGCCAGGCCTTCTGAAATCTGGGTGGAAGTAACCTCAGAACTTTTGCACTCTCCATGCACCTAAGCCAGGGCCACCCTAAAGATGGATGATGCCAAGGTTTGCTGCCACCTGGAGCAGTAGCCAAAGTTTCCTCTTGGGCATAGGGGTCGAGTGCCTGGATCGCTGGGCACACTGAATCCAATGCTGAGGAATAAATTCTCTATGCTGCCACCATTCTGGAACCTGGTGTAGCTGCCACCGCCATTCTGGAACATGGCACTCTTTGGCTTTCTTCTCAAGGCAAGGTCTCTCACCTTTGCAGTTTTGAGGCTGCACAAACAGCCAGAGTAAAAGGGGGAGGAATAGCAGGCAAGGAGCCTCTTTTTACCTCCCTTACATTGTAAACAGGCTCCCCCCACCCCGGGGACGGGTAGCTCTCACACAGTCTCTGTGCCCTCCTCTTCCACAGGCTCAGGATGTGTACCAAGTAAGCACCCTGGCTCCCTGCTGAGTCGCTCAGCCAAACCTCTGGACTCCCCAAATTGACACAATGTATAAACCATAACGTGATTAATTGAAAGCTACCTTTTTCTGTCTGTGGTACTCAGGCTGTTTTCTTTACAGACATTTGGGTGTTTTAGAAAATATAATGATCATACTCATAAATATGTGAGGTATTATTTATGACTTAAAACATTCGCAGTGTTCCGTTTTTTTTGGTGGTGCTGAGCATTGCACCCACACCTCATGAATACTAGGCAAGTTCTATCGCCCCACCCTAGCCCTCAGTATTACTTTTAATGAACTAACACTGTGGCTTGTATCTTGATGAAACAAGAGACTGACTTCATTTGGTAAATGTGAAAGGGGTTAACTATATGTATATCCTAAGCTTTCTTCATCTCTTAGGAGTTCAGCTTTTTAAGATGATTAACCCTCGTGTATCTCTGGAGTGGGTCAGTATTATTCACGGCGTATGTAAAGGGGGACCGATAAGGGAGTTGAGTTTGAGTCTTGCTTTGGTATCGACAGTTTAGTTTTCATTCTAGGGCGGTCTTCATAATTCGGAGATTTTGTGCCTGGACATCTTTTTAACCTCAGGCTGATTGGGAGACCTGATGGGATTTTGTTCCCAAGCTGTTTTTCTTGTTTACCTATAATTTCTACTCAGCCCTTATGCGAGAATCAAAAAGGATGCATGTGAGCTGGGCCTCCAAGAAGCTGCTTCTACTTCGCAACTTACTGGTTACATACCCACTGTCGTTACAGTATTTTGATGAGCAGTGAGAAACAGTTTCTGTTTTATCTTTGGCATCGTCACACAGCTGTTTTCAGCCTGTTCTAATAATGCTCTTTAGAATTTTAGGTAACGTGGGGACAAGTACATGTGATAATTCACATTTCGTGCTGGTATGTTTTGTACAGTTGGCCTCCTGCTTGTTCCTGTACTTCCTTGAATTGTCTGCTCATTGACTGAGCAGATCCTTACTGAGAAAATTACTAGACTCATTTTTTCTAGATACTGTTGCATTTACTGCAGTGCTACCCTTTGGGAATTTGTAGACTAGGTGAGGATATAAGTAATCTACAAAGAATATATAATGCAGTTCACCATGTGTCAAGCAAGCGATAAAAGTCCGAAATGTGTTAAACTAAGTTGTCCTTTTGTGGAGAGTTAGGTACAGTGCTTTATTCTCATTTTCACCAAATGTCATCCTTTGTACCTACAGACATATAAATTTCATGTATATCTTAGGTTGTGAGCTTTTGGGAGGAGTGGACTCTGGCATCTCAAGATTATTGGCAGCTTTGGTGATGGTTTCAAGGGATGTTCTATAATTTTAGTAAACTGCCATTTTGTTCTGTCTTTTTGCACTGCAATGGCAATTTTATGGTTTGGGGATTTTGAGAACTTCTCTTTGGTCTGGGCTGATCTGTGATCCTGATAGATCTAGGACAGGTAGAATGTTTCTTACTTTGTCAGCCTGGATTTTGTATATGTAGGCAGCTGGTATTTTACAGCTCCTCAGAATTATTTGTAAGCCTTTCTGAGTAAAATGCCATAGCAGGTAATGCATTTCAGCATATAATGGTGAAATCTTTGATGACTCTGCAGTGAGTATACAATCCTTGCAGGCTTTTCTTTTTCACTCATTGCTAAAATGTTTTGAGATTTCTACAGTTATTGTATGACTTATAGCAGCTGTATTAGCTTTTGTTTGTTTGGTTTTGTGGTACCGGGGATTGAACCCAGAGCTTCACATATGCTAGGAAAGTGCTCTAGGTCTGGGCTGACCCCAGCCCTTTTAGTTTTGTTTTGAGACAAGGTCTTGCAAAGATGCCCAGCTGGTCTGGATCTTTTGATTCTCCTGGCTCATCCTGTTGAATAGTGGGGATTATAAGAATTCACACCATACCCAGCTTCCTTAGTCAGTCTCTTGTTGCTGTGATAAAGTACATGAGACTAGGTAACTTGTGTGGCTTATTTGGCCAAGGCTGGAGCACCAGACAGTACAGTGTTGGGGACTTGGAGCAGAGGAAGGGATGGGAACTGGCCATGTACAGAGGGGGTGAAGAACGTAGGGTGGCCTCACTTTATACACAGCCTGTTGTGAAAACTAATTCCTGTGAGACCCATCACTCCCCAAGACTGACATTAATTCACGAGGGCAGAGTCCCTCTCTACTAGACTTCACCTCTTCAGAGTTCCTCCACCACAATACTGGGGGCCAAACTTCCGGCACATGAATCTTTGGGAGACAGAATCACATCCCAACCCTAAAAGGAACGAAATCATTGCTTTCGGTAATTTGATTTAGAGGCAGGATAAATGGAGGGCAGATAGTGAAGGAGCCTGGGTTCTGGAGCCAGAGAGGCTGGATTAGAGTACTGACTCTGCCTCTCAGTGGTGGTGTGGCTCTGGGAAAGATGCTCAACCTCTCCATGTCTTAGTTTCCTTACTTGTAAAATGTGGATAATAACATATACTTACACTATTAGGGTTGTAAAGATTTAATAAGTTCTGTGTCAGATGTTTGGAATAGTGCCTGACCTATGATTAGCACACAGTTAATACTAGCCATTTTATTTGTAGTTAGAGTGGTAATTTGTGTTAATACTTTCCATTATGATGTTTTGATCCTGCTAATTAACAAATTAATAAATTGATTACAGAGATGTACATATATATAAATAATTGTGTTGATCACTTTTATAGGTTCCCTTAAAGCTATAGGATCTGATGAACATTCAGAGAAGGGAGATGATGTAAGCTAGGATTGTTAAAGGAGGGTTCTCACATTTTTGTTAATTAAAAAAATTTTAAGGATAGCCTGTTTGATTTTCAATTTTTGAGTCCATTTTCTTACTGTTGCCAAGAAAAGTACTTTGCATGTGTTGAATACTGTATTAGAAATGATTAGACTACATATATGGTCATTGTGCATGTCACATTACTATGATATGGTTAAATTGCCGCCTCCTTTTTCTGTTGAGGTGGGCTATTGCTGTGTAGTTCAGGCTGGCCTTTAATTCACTGTGTAGCCCAGGCTGCCCTGAAACTCACAGTGGTCCTACTACCTCATCTTCCAAATGCTGAGATTACAGGTGTGCACCACCACACCTGCCTACTTCCTTCATTCTTGTGAGAGACAAAGATAAGAGGTTTTTAGGCTACTATGGACATTTTGGTGCACAAAGGGCAACTTTGTGGTGCTCTGCAGTGGTTAGCCAGGCATTACAATCTTTTTGTAGGTTCAGAAAATGGAGCACAACCCCCAATTGTGAGCCCAGCTGAAATCTATCAGTAGTTGCTGTAGGATTCCAGTTAGCTTTGACGGAGGTGACTCTTCGGATGGTGATGTGAATGACCTCAAAATGTTATTCTCACTGGATGGGGTAGGAACCTGATAGTTCTGTTTTTAATGGGCATTTGTCAGGCTCCTTACAGCTTCAAGTAACAAAACCAGGCTGACAGTGCTGTGAATAATGAGTTAATTTTATTGTCTTGCCTAGGAAGACTATTTCCAGAATTGGTTATAGTGGTGGCACTCTGGCAATCTCAAAGCATGCAGGTGTTTCCCATCTTTCTGGTCTGGGACAAGAATTTTACAATGATACAGAGATTTACTGTTCCTGCTCGTTTGGTAGCTCATCTGCGTGCAGGATTTTCTGGGCCCCGTTTGAAGCTTGTATTACTCCTCAAAGTGCCTTACCAGCAAGAGTCAGTCCTGCCACTAGGCTGAGTTTTCGGGTCCCAGAATTGGCCTATTATGTTGAAAGTTTTACTGTTTTATCCTTTGTGATTTGTTCTTTGATGCTATTACACTATCAAATGTGAACATTTTCAGTGTCTTACAGACTCAGCAAGGAATATGCTTTACCTTATTATGATGTAGGAGTCAGAGCACTTTACCTGGGGTCTGGTCACAATGGCGTCTTAGCCTGTTGACTCCTTAGGAATTGCTCGTACCACTAGGCAGAGGGTTGTGAGGCTCCATGCTCTCTCCTTCCTCCTTGCAGAGTCATACGTTAGTCATACGATAGCTTGCAGACAACCTGTAGTAATTAAAAAGTCTTACTGAAAAACACAGCTTTCTAGTAAATCAGTTTACTTTTTCATGTGAAAGGGATTTTTCACTTACGGATTTGAAACTAGCTGAGCGCTGCATGCCCTGTGTTGATCATTATGAGATTATAAGTAGACTGTGCTGACTGAAGCAGCCCGTTGTCCATTCTGTCCGTACACAAAAGCTGTTTGCACACAAAGTCAAAACAGGGAGCTCAGAAGATGGAGGCTGTTACGCCCTTGGGCTGCAAGTCCCCTGGTTTCCTCCTAGGAGGTGAGGCCTCAGGCTGGCTGTGAACACGGCTTTTCTCCAGGCCCAGATGAGAGCAAGTTGGAGAAAACGAAAAGATGGGCAATAGGGAGCTAGCAGCCCTGCCGAGCTCAGCAGGGGTAGCAGGCTAAACTCTGTTTCTCCTTTACGTGAAGGGAAGAAGGCTGAATTAATGAGTTAGCGTTACAGAGCCACTTCAGATCAGGTTAGCTGTGAATGAGTTGAAGTTTTGCAGTATCATTGTAAGGCCTAGCCCATGCTTTACCCAGCTTTTTGTTCTTTCTATGCTAAGCGTAACTTTTGAAGCAGAAAAGCGTTGTTAAACACCTTCAGTAACTGCAATGTAGGACCGTTAGTGGTGAACAACATGTAGTCATTCTGGCTATTGCACATTCTCTCATTGGTCACTGAGGGTGTAATTCACATTGGCTGGGTGTCTGTATCTTAAGTGCCTGCTACCCTGTAATATAGAGGGACTCTCAACTTTGGTCAAAGTTTTGTAAGTAGCTATTTTTTATTTCTGTGTTAATAGCATATGATTACAAGTGTGTGTGTGTGTGTGTGTGGGTGTGTGTGTGTGTGTGTGTGTGTGTGTAGAGGGTTGGGGTAAACCAGTGTCCAGAGAGCAATAAAAACCATCCCCTGCAACCACCATGAAGAAACGCTGAATGGAGGGAAAGCGCCGGTGTGGTTGACTCAAATGAGGCCGGGCCACTGGGCCTGCAGGACTTCGGTTTCCCGTACTTTATGAGGCAAAGAAGAAAGTGCTTGCTTCATCTCGTCACTGCCATGCCTTGGTTAAGTTGCTTTATAAATTATACTGCTTGGATTTAGATATTTTGGGTCAGAAAACAACTGATACTATTGTCAGGTTTGTCCACAGTTGAAATGAACTGTCAGCTTTGGCAGGTAGCGGCCACTCCCATCGGTCCCAGCGCACACATCTGTGGACCTTTTTATGGTGCAAACTTGGGTAAAGTGAAAAGCTTTGTGAAAGGAGAGGCTGGAAGGAGCCAGAGGTCAAAGTGTTAAGAACAGGATTTTGTTTCTCTCCCCCTGCTCTGTGCTGTTCCTCTGGGCTGCTCGCGCGGAGCAAGTGGAGAAGAGGCTTCGCTTGGCTTCCTTTCACTCACTGTTGCCCCCCTTCCTTCGGGGCAGTCTGCACTCTGACCTTTGTAAGTCTGCGCGGTGTCATTTGCATCATCTTTTTTTCTGTTCTGCCTGCTGAGATTGAGCCCAGGGCCTCCGTACTGAGCTCCATCCCTGGCACTTTTTAAGTTTTGTTTCTTTATATTGAGACAGCGTCTTGCTACGGTTTCTAAGTTGCCCAGGCTGAGCTCAAACTTGTACTCCTCTTCCCCCAGACTCCCAGGGGCGCACTACCACACTCAGCTTGTTGCACACTTATATAGCGTACTGAGTTACTCTGACTTTCCTTAGCCAGGCTTTGTACAGAGTTGATTTCAGGCCCACATTGCTTGGGTACAAGTGGGAATTTCAGTGGGAAAGGATGGCTTACTTCATAAATGGTTTTGATGTAAGTGGATATTTGCCTGGCATATAAATGTAGACTCCTACTTACTCCATACCCTCAAATAAATTTCAGGTGTATGAAATTCATGAGTGTAAAAAGTTTAACATGAAAATAATAAGAATAAAATTAGGGGAATATACTTAGAACCTTGTGGGTTCTAATGTGAGATGGGTGGTCCAGAGCCATAAAGGAAAATGGGTGGTAGATTTGCATGAAAAATAAAAATTTCCTATAGTACAAGACCCATTTACAGAGCCAAAAGATGAGTGAGAGATTGAGAAAAGTAATTGCTACACATGGCCAGATAAGGTTTTCATAATTCTGATATACTAGAGCATTTTTAAGTTGACAGAAAAGATAAGCAACACCACTAATAAAATGGGCATTTTACAGAAGAGTGTTTGCAAACTAATGAATTCATGCAAATAAATTCTGAGAAGTAAATTAAAGTGAGATAACTACCGTTATCTACTTGATTGGCAAAAAATTTAACAGAAGAACTCCTTTGCTCACTGATGTGGAAAAATGGGTGCTGTCCTTGCTGCGGGAGGAAGTGTGAGCTGCTGTAGTCCTTTTGTAAGCCGGAGGTACAAACTTGAAATGTCCATAGCTTTTGAATGAGCGGTTCTATTTTTAAGAAGCTTCTGTGCAAGAAAAATGTTAATACATAGATAGCATGAGGAAAACTTTCTAAATAGCTTATTACTGCAGCATTTACCAATGGAAAGATACGGCAACAGCTTATTCATCCACTGCAGAATAGGGTGAACAAGGAAAGGAAGGTCACAGAATAAAGCTTTAAGCACCATCTTTGTATTGTTGAGTCACAAATTATTCCCAGCCTCAACTTCACCACATTTCAAACTTGATGTTCACTCACAATCTCCATTTGGCTGTGTAATTGACACCTTAAACTCAATATCCAAATGTAGCCTGAGTTTTCTCCCTTAAACCTACTTATTATCAGAAACTTTGGGGTCATCCCTAGTTTCTCTTCTCTCACGTTGTACATCTAATTCATCAAAAAAAAAAAAAGTGTGCAGGATCCATCTTGAGAACATATATCCAGAATTTGATATCTCTTCCTACTTGCCTCCTGCCTCTCTGGTCCAAGTTATCAGCTTCCTTTGTCTGGGTGATGGCAATATAGTAGTTTTTAACAGTTCTGACTGTTCCTACCCTTCACTCAGTAGTTGTATTATTCCTGTTCTCTAAATTGTCCAGGGGCTTCCCAGCTCATCTTTTAGGAGTCTTTTCCTCACGGACTCTGCTCTTCCAGCCTGAAGGCCCCTCTCCAGGGCCTTGACTTACACTCGCTGTTCTGTACTGTTTTCTTTTGGTTTCTGCATGGCCGATGTCTTTACTTCGGGCCCCTGCTCATGTCACCTTATTAGAGCTGCTTTAGTCTTTTACTTGAGTATTTCTTAACCCTTCCTTGGCTTGCTTTTTTCCCCTAGCATTTACCTCTGTAAGCTCCTTGTAGCCCTAACACCTAGAACGTGGAGTGTGTACATAGTAAATGCAGCTTCGAGTAAGTGCACAGTATTTTGAAGGAGCGACCTAAACTCTCTTTAAGAAGTGTGTCCCTTTGATTTTTTTCTTCCTGTGGCTGGCTGTTATGTGGAACTAATTTCCAGACAGGCACACATGGTTCCTGTGGTCAGGCATTTATTTGCTTGGTGGCCTGTAATGATTGGGATGTCTTACACGTGTGAAGCTGGTGAAAATGAAACGTCACCCTTAGAAATTCGGCTTGCCTACCTGTACCAGTTTGCCTAATGTACATTTTTATCTGAAGAAATTGTGAAATCAGTTGGAAATGTGCTGTTGGTACTAGGGGCCCAAAGTTGAGAATTGATGGCTCACAAAGTGTTAGTTCACTTATCTAAACGCATGTGATTTTTTTTTAAATCTTAAAACTATGTGTTCCAAAATTAGAAGAAATATGACTGTATCTGTGTCCATTCCTGTGACAGTCTGCTGACTTCAGTGTGGACTCATCCTTCACTCTGGAACATTTGGTCTTTTAGTAACAGCTTTCTTGAGATATAATTTGCATACCATTCAATTTATCCATTCAATACACTCGATATGTATAAGTTAGTGGTTGTTAAAAATGATACTCAGACTTGTGTGTTGATTATCATAATCCCATTTTTGGAATATTTTCTTCCAAAATGAATCCCCATACCCAGTGGCAGTCATTCATCTTTTCCCTTCAGTCCCAGGCAACCATGTATTGTGTGTCTGTTCTGAATATTTCATGTAAATGGAACGATATAATTTGGGGTTCTCTGGGAAAGGCTTTTATTTAGTGTAATGTTTTCAAGAGCTGGGTTTTTTTTTAAATGAAAGTATTTAATATGACACTGAATTGTCTAATTCACATATAAATTGCTTTACGTATGGAGATTTCACATCCAGAAGCTATTGCCATCTTGGTGTAAGTAGGATTTCAATAAAAGTTTAGCTTTTTGATAGGCAGACATAGGCTTAGCTGCATGATTACTTGCCTTAAATCAGTCATCTCTTTTTGCTTCCTTGGTGCGCAGATGAAGTCCACTGGACATTGTAGCCTTATGGAGCTGCCTGGCTGTCCGTACACCGCTTTTAAATGGGGGAACTTTCAGTGATCGTCCCACTTAGGCCATCTAAAGACTCCAAAGAAATGTCCCCTTGTGCCCAGTTCATACTCAGAGATTTATACTCCAAATTTATTTGAAATGGGTACGCAGAGGGCACTAAGCTAATCTGAGGCCTGTTGACTAAGTAAAACATTGGAAGTCTTGAAGTGAGTGCGTCACCAGCATGTTGCTTTATAGCAATTTCTAAGCCTCTAGTATCACTGCATCACTAAGTAGTGTATTGCGGATGTAAACCAGCTGCATAAAGTGACTTAGCAGTGCTCCCTGAACACCAAGAACTCCCTGTCCTGTTACCTTGTGTTTTGTGTTGTTGTTTACACATAGGTTTACACTGGAAGAACCAGAGTTAATGCACAAGGAAAACACATTGAATGAGAAAGCTTTTGAATACAGTATTTAGGAAAGTGGTGAGGTGTCTTTTGAAAGCCTTAAAAGAATTCCATATTATGAAAAGTGATATATATTTTTTATTAGTACGTTTGCCGTCCATAGTGGCTACATTCCTGTGGAGTTGGTATGTGAACATAATTCATCTTAATTCTTTTTTCACCCGTGTACCTACCCCACTTGCCTCTCCCTCCATCTCTTGATTCCCTTCCCATTTGAGAAAGATCTAGCTACTTCCTGTTATCTTTCCTTGCTCTCTGTTTGTATTTTGGGTTTCTCATGTAAGAGAAACAATGTTTATTGCTCAGAATTGAGATATTTAGAAGCCTAAAAAGCAAATAAAGATACTGTTTAATTCTACCACTTAAGGAAAAAGACATTAGTATAACTTTGGTTATGTTTTTCCAGTATTTTTTAACATCAGAGTAATTTTTAAATGAGTTATATCATAAATGCCACTTGGTAACCTACTTTTCCATTTACTGTCCCTTGAATGTTTCCACGATGCTCATGTTCATACCAGTGCAGATGTCTGTCAACTTTTCTTTGGTTTTGGGCTGGAGATGTACCGGGGCCTGTGCGTGGTAAGCACACACTCTGCCATTCAGCTTCAGCCACAGCCCTGTATGAGCCTCTCTAATGACTGCATGTTTGATGCAAAATCTCAGTGCTGTATTTCTCATTTTGTCCTAATAGCAATGTGCTATGCATTATTTTTTTAGAACTTATTTGTAGAAATACAACTGTTGAATCGAAGAATGTGAAAGTTTTATAAGGCTTATGGTATATTGTCAAAATGCTTGCCTTAAAGTTTGTACTGATGGGGAGTATACTAACATTTGATAATTTATTCACTCTTTGGGGGGATATGGAGTAGATTTATATTACAACTTTAATCTGCTCACTTTTTCCTAAAAGCTAATAAACTTTGTTTTGATTTAACCAGTTAATTTACCACAGTTTAAGTGCTATGCCCAAAATAGACTTTTTACATAGCCTCTTTGCAAAGAATTTGAGTGGTGTTTTGTAATAATTGCAGTTAAAATGTAGTACTTTTTAGTCTGTGTTTTATGATTTAGTACAGAGGGCTTTTTATTCTTTTGGGTTGGCCTGTGAGTTATTTATTCCCTTCCAAGGAGGCCAAAGATAAAAATATTTGAACTCTAAGGAAATGGCATCATGGCTAAGTGCCATATGCAGTAAAAATTGGAGGGGGGTAGATTTTCAGTGTGGATAAGAATAAATGTTCTATTTATTTTACACATGGACCTGACTTGGTCCTATCACTTCTGGTTAATATGGTTTTGTTTTCTGCTCTTAGCACTGTAAGTTTGTCGCTGGAGTTGTAGGGGAGAAGCCCCAGCTTGGGGGATATAACAGTTCAGGCGTGGGCACCTGTTCTTAATACCAGTCAGGGAGACCAGCAGCGAAGGGCAGGGAAGGAGCTGTAGTTGGCATGGCCACCCTCGGAAACTCAGAGTGGTTCAGGATGTGTCTTTGAGGACCTGACAGAAGCTCTGGTTTTTATAGAGAAGGGGAACTAAGACAAGGGTCAGGAGTTTGCCTCGTGGCGGTATAGGCAGTCCCGGTCCATCCGCTGTCTGACTGCCTGACGTTTCAGGCCTGGTCTGGTGAGGTCCTGGGAGAGCCAGCATCCACTGAGGGGGTGTTTCAGTTCCCAGCATGACATGACAGCTGTCTTAGGGGGCAGCCTCTGTTCCTCTTGTGGGTAAAGTTCCTGCTGGCGGATGACCTCATCATGGGGTTGTCTTGGGGGCTCTGCTTTTCCAGGAGTCTGCATTTCTAGGAATCTGAGGTGGCTACAGGTTTAGATCACTGACACAAGACTTCTAGATGTCACCCCCAGAGGGTCTTTAATTGGATATTGTAAAAGCTGGCAGATGTCTTGTAAATCTTGAAAATTATTTTAGTTATTTTTATCTGGATGTCTTTAGTCTTGAAGGGGGGATAAAATAGGTGAATTTTGGGGTAATAGACCTTATTATGCTCCTTAGGTAATTAACATGCCATGTACCAAGCCGAGCCTGGATCTGATACACAGATTTAAGGTAACAAAGGAGATACAAAAAGAAGGCAAAATGCCAACTTTATCCTTTTAGTTATCCACGTGCATTTGCAGGCCTAGCACATAGGTCCTTGTTACACATTGCCCTTGAGCTCTTTGCTAGCCATTCAAGACATCTTAAAGCTCCGCCTTTTGTGTTTTAGCTTTTCGATTGTTACGGACTTTCTCTAGTTGAAGCATTTATGGTAGCATGTGAGCTGAACTTTGAGGCACTATTACTATTTTGTGCTTGAGGTTTAAAATTGCATTCTGCCCTGACGGGTCCTAAATTGTCAGCTGGAGAATTTATACATTTAACTACGTATTTAAATATACCATTGCATATGTAATTGCAGAGGTCCTTTCTGACTTTAGGATTCTCTCTAGTAGAGCACACAGGTAATTTTCTAAGAAATGTGTAGTTTTCCTCTATTAAAATTCTCTTAAAGCATTAGATGATGCCATGATTGGCAATTCTGAGTCCCTGAAAATAAAGGAATCTCTGCAGGTGTTCTTAGTTTGACTAGTGGAGTGCTAGTGACTCAAAACTACTAATTCTCCCTTCCCAGAGACAGGGTTCTGGATGTTGTAACTGACAAGTCTATCTGGCGTAGTGCATCTGAAAGCAAGTATGGTAAATTTAGATTTATTGCTTTAAGAAGAAAATATTCTCAGAAACATTTCTCGTAGTACAGCATATAAAATAGTTTTGTGTGTGCATTGATAAATAATATACGTTAACTGTATCGCAATTTTTGTCTCTGATTTTTTCGTTGAAGTGATTTAGTTTGCTGAATGTTAAAGTTGGGCAGTCATGCTGGGATTACATGTTTGATATACTCAGGTAATTTAAATGAGGCACCAGCTGCTCAGAGAACTTGCCCCCCTCCAGGAACCCAGCCCTTAACTTAGAGTTAAACCCACGTGTAATTGTGGAAGCATTTGGGGAGGAGCTGTTCCTTTGATCCCCACCCCTCCCCCACCCCAGTTAACCAAGTCAAACCTTACAGTTTGTGGACCTTCTCTGGTAACTTAAATCAAAGCCAGAAGAAAAAATGCTATTTTGAAAACAAGGCTCTGGGTTTCCATTTCTACAGAGAATGGGTAAGAACATTTGAGTGCAACTATGAAATCTGTAGAGAATGCGTGTAGCAACAGTGTGTGGTCAGAAAAGAAGTGGCAGGTGAAGTGGAAAGACCAAATTCAAAGTACCAGTAAACTGGCAATAAAGTTACCATTTTTTTTTCTTCTCAGCTTTCTGCCATGTGGCCTACAGGCAGATGCTGCTGCAGAAGTAGGTAAAGTAGATAACTAAAAGGATCCTCAGGAAACCTAAAGGTATTGAGTTTGCAGACAGGGAAGAACTTGGTAAGGCAATTCCATATAGTTATCTGGAAACTCCTGCACTCACCTCTGAATGGTGCCTGTATAGATCTTACTCTGTGTAGTATAAAATGATGTTGAGAGCTGTATGTTATAACAGGTTGACCACCACACATCACAGTGGCACACACAGGACACACATCTGAATAGAACTTAAAGGCTGTGAGAACTAAAACCAAATTGTTAACATATGCAGAATATTTAAATAAGGGCCAGATTCTTATAATATTGAGATGTTCATGATACAATCCAAAAATTACTCAGCATATGAAAAGTCAGGAATATTTCTAGTTGCACAGGAAGAGACAGTCAATAGATGTCAGTGTGGAATGACAGATACTGGAAACACCTCACAAAGACTTTAAAGCATCTATTATAGAAATGTCCTCACAAGCTGGCTCATGCACTTGAGAAACAATATGAAATTCTCAGCAAAGAAATAGATGATGTAAATTAAAATGAACCCACTGAAGGGCTTCGATAGCAAAGTGAATGTGACAGAGAAGAATCACTAAATTTGAAGATAAATGAATGAAACTTAGTCTAAATAACAGATAAAAAGTTAGGGAAAAAGGGAACTGTGCTTCAGGAATCTTGGGCAATAAGTGAAATTTCAGCAGAAGATAAAGACCATGGTGATGAAATTAAAGACTGAAAAGTTTCTAAATTGACAGAATACATAAACCTACAAATTATAGAATCCCACAGAGCCCATGCAAGATACCCGTTTTCCCCCAAACCGACACCTAGACACATCACAGTCAAACTTGGAGAAAACTAGTCATGCACTGCTTAATAATGAGGATATACTCTGATATGTGTCTTCAGGTGGTTTCATTATTGTGTTGTCTTGGTTATTTTTCTCTTGCTGAGACAAAAAACCCAACACCCAAAATGAAGGAAGAAAAGGTTTATTTAGCTTACATTTTGTGGAGGTTTCAGTCCATACTTGGCTGGTTCTGTGGCAGAGTGGCACACAGCAGAGGGCAAACATTTATGGCAGCAGAGCACAGCAAAAACAACCAGCGAAAGGGAGAAAAGGCGAGCAAGCAGCCTCTTTTTACCTCCCTTACATTGTAAACAGGCTACCCCCCTCAGGAGCAGCACTCACATAATCTCCACGTCCTCCTCTTCCACAGGCTCAGGATGTGTACAAAGTAAGCACCCTGGCTTCCTACTGAGTCACTCTGCCAAACCTCTAGACTCCCCAAGTTGACACAATTATCAACCATAACCATCCACCCCTTATCAACTTAGCAACCAGACACTTCTTTAAACCAGATTCCAGATACAAAGACATTATATTACATTAGAACCATAACATCTCACCCCCTAAAGACTCATGTACATCCCTGTATACAAAAGGCATTTAGTGCATCTGCAAGAGTTGCCAAAATCCACAGTTTCAGCATTATTAAAAAATCCAGGTCTCAAGTCTTCTCTGAGATATAAGGCAGACTCTTTAGTTACAAGCCCCCGTACAAATGAAAAGTTGAACACTTCCAACATTCAATGGCACAAGGTAAACATTACACAAGGTAAACATTCCAAAAGATACCAACAGGGGTATACAGAGCGTTCGGACCAAAGCAAGTACAAAATTCAGCAGGGCTAACATGTCTTATAATTCCACATCCAGCATCTGAAGCAACTTGTGGCACATTGTAAGCTCCAAAGGGCTTGCATGAGTCCACCCCTGTGGCACTTCCGGTGGTTACAGCCTCCACAGCTTCTCTCTTAGGCCTGATTTGCTCCCCCCTTGCAGCTTTCCTCAGATGTTCCATGGTCCTTCCTTTTCTCAACTTCTGAGGTCTCCAGTGCACCTTTTGCTTCACACTATTGCCCTCTTAGGGGCAAACTGCCTGGCCTCCCAGGCCCGCTGAAATCTGAGTGGAAACCTCTTTAACCTCAGAACTCTTGCATTCTCCATGCACCTAAAGCCAGGGCCACCCTAAAGATGGATGATGCCAAGGTCTGCTGCCACCTGGAGCAGTAGCCAAACTTTCCTCTCTCTTGGCCATAGGAGTCGAGTGCCTGGATTGCTGGGCACACTGAATCCAGTTCTGAGGAATAAACATTCTATGCCGCCTCCATTCTGGAACCTGGTGCGGCTGCCGCCTCCACCTCTGCTGCTGCCATTCTGGAACAATGCACTCTTTGGCTTCCTTCTCAAGGCAAGGTCTCTCACCTTTACAGTATTGAGGCTGCAAAGGGTGGAGACTTGCTGCTTCTTGTGATACCTTCATGCCATCTTTTCCATTCTTTTGTTCCTTCTCAGCAATAGAGATCTCCTCAACCTTATCTTTGCAGTCCACAGATTTAGTGCAGCTTCCTTTCTGGCCAAACTCCTA
The DNA here is from genome assembly GCA_004027595.1 of Dinomys branickii. Classification (NCBI taxonomy): domain Eukaryota; kingdom Metazoa; phylum Chordata; class Mammalia; order Rodentia; family Dinomyidae; genus Dinomys; species Dinomys branickii. Next base: position 33,361 of record PVLD010013299.1, on the reverse strand, counting down.
ACATTTTAAATCATCCTGCTGGGCTCTTTGCTCTTGATTCTTGAACCAGTTGTTCCCCTTCCAAGTATCTTCCTGCAAGAGCTCAAGTTCATGCCACAGTGATACATGCACACCCGTGTTTATAGCGGCACAGTGGATAGTGCTGAACCTTGGAAACAGCCATATGCCCTTTGATAGATGAATGGAGAAAGAAAATGTGTTCATATACAGTGTGGTAGCTCTAACATAAAGAAGAATAAACTTGAGGGAGGCATTTTTAGGTAAATGGATGCACCTTGAGACCATAATGTCAAGTGAAATAAATGAAGACCCGCAAGTTGAAATACCAGTTTTTTTTCTCATGTGAGAAATCAGAAGTGTAAATAAGGAACAAAGTGGAGACTGGACATTCGGCAGTAGGAAGAACATTTTCAAACGGGAAGGGCGACTGAAGGCAGTGCGGGAGAAGGGAACAGTACTTAAAGAAAAAGTAATTGAAAAAATATAGAGCTTTTGTGAATGTGGAGGGGAGAAGGGTTGGCGGGTAAGGGGAGAAAAGAAGATGTGTTATGTACATGTACAAACCCCTCCTGATGAACAGGTTCATCACATATTACAAAGATTCCCTAATAAAAAAGAGGATACAAAGAAAAAAAAGGTAAGTAGAATTAGACTTACGCTTTATGACCCAGGAGTCCCACTCTTTTCTGATTCCAATATGTGAAAACTTATCATACAATAACCTGTATGTGAATATTCTGTTTATAATTACTAAAGACTGCACAGTGCTCTGTGGTACAGCTCTGGTACAGTAGAATATTCCTGTCTCATAGAAGGTACATCTGTGGATCTGATTATTGACGCATAGAACATCAGTGAGTCACACAGTCATACTGAGTAAAAGAATATAGTTTCAAAGTATTTGCTACTATATAATTCCATTATGTGACAGTTTAAATAAAACTAATTGGTTTTAGAAAACAGACCAGTAGTGGTCCGGGGTTAGGGATGTGGGGGCATAACTGCGAGGGGACAGTACCATCGGCTGTTTTCAGGGTGGTGGGAGTGTTTCATAGCAGTGACTGTGTGTGTTTAATGTATCAATTTCTATGCTAACAAAAGTTCAATTTTACTGTAATTAAAAATATTAAAAAGCTGAGTCTCATTTAGTGCCTTGGTTTAGGAACAAGATAGAGTCCTTTTTATGCAAATATACCAGGACCCTCACACTCCCAAGTATTTAGTCTATAGCAAGAAAAAAATTAGAAGCCAGGTGCAGTAGTGCATACCTATGATCCTAGATAACGCAGGAGGTTGAGGCAGGAGGATTACAAGTATGAATCCAGTCTGGGTAACTTAGATCCTATCTTTAAATAAAGTTTTAAGAAAACAACAGAAAGCAGGCTGAGGGTGTAGCTCAGTGGTAGAGCACTTGACTAACATGACTCTGAGTTCAATCCCCAGTACCACAGTTGGAATATAGCTTAGGAAAAGGATCTTTCATGACACAGCAGCACAGAAAATGAGGATCCTCTTCATTTTGGGGGAGACCATAAAGTCCTATGGAATGTGTCAGACCACAGAGGAAGTTGGATGTATATATCTGTATTCTGTGTTGAGAGGTTGGAGAAAGAGTAGCTAGGTTGAGTGGCCTGCAGCAGCAGAATGCAAGCTGCGGAGGAGGGTGAGAAGTCCTTGGGAGCAGGTAATCATAGTTCAGGGTGAACTTGAAGATTTGGGATCTATAGAATAGAGGGCAAAGCACTGGATTTCTACTATTAACAGGTAATGTCACAGACAATTTGGGAAAACACTGGAAAGGGTTTTTCCAAGTGATGAATTTTTGACTGCTTTTGTAATGCTAACTGCTACTGATTATTTTCTGTGGATGTCTCTGTCTCTTTCTGTTCTGGTAAGGGTTTCTTAACAGTTGAAAACTTAGTACCCAATATTGGTCACTAATTTGTATATTTTGTATACTTCCCACCCAAACACACATAATTTAACTGCAACCCACTATGTATTTTCCCCCATTGGAACAGACAGTGAGGAAAGGAATTAATTTCCAATTCCCTATAACTAGAATATTTAAAATTCATCTAGTTCTTTCTCAGTGGGAAAGACAGTATAGTGGTGGTAGATTGACAACTGGTGGTCAACTTGTAACACCCAGCTGAGCTGAACCAGCATGGTGCTATGTGTGGAGGGCCCACCTGAGGGCTGTTGGCAACAACCTAAAAAAGGAGAACCGGAGAGGAAGAAGTGGTGGGTGGCTCTTGGTTCTCCCGGAGAAGCTTGTCATACAGGTTTTCCTGATGTAAACTCAGCTGTTCTCATCATCGGAGGAGCTCAGGACTTCACTATTGTGAGGAGGGCTATGGTACTTTCGAGGGAGCTCTGGTCCCTAGTTTGAGCATTGCTTCCTGGCTCTGGTATAGATGGATTGTCTGTCCATCTGTCCATTCCTCAGCCTGCTGACATAAATCTTCCTGCTGACACAGACTTTCTAGCTTCCAGTACTGACCCTAGGGCTTTCCCGGTGCAGAGCCACGAAACAAACTTGCATGAGATATTGTCGTGGGCTCTAGGCCTCCAGGTCTCCAGCTGGGCTCATGGGAGGCATTTTCATGGGCTGAAGGCCTCCATGCCTCCAGTTGGATTTATGGGAGGCATTGTCATGGGCTCTAGGCATCTAGGCCACCAGCTGGACTCATGAGAGGCATGGTCATGGGCTCTAGGTCTTCAGCTGGACTTGTGCAGGACATTGCCATTGGGATCCAGGCTGTCAGCTGGATTCTTTGGGTCTTTAGTATGTGGACAGATTTCTTGCACTCTTTTGTATAAAATAATGCTATAAAGTATGTGTCCTGTATTAAGTTATTTCCTTTGCAAACCCTGACTACATCATTAGCTTAGTGGATATAATGGACTTTGGAGCCCAGACAGAACCGGTATCCATTCTGGCTCCCCATTATTCGTGTGAGCCTTGGCCAAATGAGATATTCTGGCAGAGGATAATTATAGTGCCCTCATGTCACGGGTTGTTGCCAGGATTGTCTGCCTCATCTGTCCATCTCCTAGGCGCATGTCATCCTTCTCTGTTACCACCTTTTGACAATTTAATGGTAGATTTACCGTTAACTCAACAAGAATTAAAAATCTGTGATGAAGCCAGGGAGATAGGTCAGTGGTATAGCGCCTGCCTGGCAAGTGCAAGGTCCTGAGTTTGATTCCCAGTACCTGCCCCCGCAAAAATTTGTGATGGGCTCAAAAGCCAAGTAGAAACAACCTCTGTAATGTAAGTGATTGAGCTGACTTGCTTTGACACTTGGCACTGTGCTTCTGCCCTATTACTGTGACACATTCAGAGTTGGTAGCATTGCTAAAGATTTCTGAAGACCTAAGTATTGCTATGAGAGGATCAGAGAGAAAATACCCTTTATCCTTAAAAAAAGCCAAATGTTTCTTCAGTATGTTTAGTTATTCGAACATGTGGGCTGTACTTCTGTCATGATCTGTGAAATGTAGCATACAGTCTTGGAATGAATCAGAAGAGACTGCAAGTGAAAATGCGCATGACAGCCTGAACGTTTTCGGCTCGGGCAGCAGTGTGTTGAGGGAAAGAAGTGAATGAAGCATTTATCTGCAGATTATCTTGATCCATGGAATGGACTCTAGAAGGGGAATTACGGTCATACTGTGACAGATCTTCCGATTAAGTCAGAGGAGTGCAGTTTTGTGGCCAGAAGGAGGACAATAAATTGGGCTTCTGCCATCACAGTTTAATTGCTCTGCAGTTTTTGGATTACATCACTCAGTAGTACTTCTGCCTTGAGAGCTGCAAATTTTGTTGTGGTGAATGTGCTTCAGTGCCTTGGTGGATGGTATGTGGTGGGGCAGGCGTGGGTCTGCCTAGATCTTGATCAAACTTGGAGTAAATGACAATTGTATAAACCTGACCTTTGAGGCTATTCAGCTGTGGTTGAAAATAAGAGCAGGAAGAGATGCTTTTAACAAATTCTAGGGAGAGAAAAGAGTTGTTAAGCTCAGCTGCCAGGTCAGTGTCCTGTTAGCCCAGCAGAGGAGCTCACTAGTGTTACCTTACCAGTGGCACGCCAGCCAAGTATAGTTGTTTTTTCTAAACAAATACCTCAGTATTCGGGTTTAATTGCAGTGCTGGCACTTTGCAATAAAGGTTGTGAGTTGTAGTTTGGGCACTTGGACTCTAAAAGGTTGATGATCACTGCCTTAGGTTGTATGCTGACATCCAGGCAGGAAAGGCTGGCAGCGGGAAATTTAGATCGCAAGAGGCGGGCTGCTGTCACAGTGAGTGTGGCCAGATCTGAGGCCCTGGGAACAGGAAATCTGCCCAGGTGTTGGAACTGGCACAAGATGGAAGTGTGATCTGCGAAACAGAGTCTGAATTGTCTGAGCTCCTCTGAGTGTTATCTTACCAGTGGCACAGGAGCCAATTATATGAGTTGTTAAACCTCAGTATTTCAGGTTTCTTATGGTTTGAAAAATGAAAATGGAACTTGTGTGTGCTTGGGGTAAAGAAGATACTAAGGCAGATGGAAATGGAAACAACAGGAAATACAGCATCTTTCTGTTTCTATGGTAATTTCTCAAACTTTACTCTTTTTCAGTAAAATATTGATACAAATTGTGTTTAGGTCATTTAGCAGTTCCTTGCCTCACCTGTACCCACCGGTGAATCTTACTTCCAGAGGCCATTGAGTTATATTATTAACTTTTTCCTTAGGTACTTAATGTTTCTAAGTAATAGGTGTATTATGTGAGCCAGCTTTCCCATTGCTGAGACCCAATACCTGACACCCATAACTTAAAAGAGAAGTTCACTGGTCTCAGAGGAGTCAGTTTGTGGTAGTCTGGCTGCAGGGCAGAACCATCCTGACAGAGGGCAGGGTGGGGCAGATACGCTTACTTGATGGTAGCCAGAGAGCAGAGCAGGGAAGAGTGCCAGCGGAAGGGACAAGGGATCAGGAACCCAGAGTTCACGTTCCCATGGCCCACCCAACACTCTGGGAAGAGTGTTGCACTGGTTCCGAGTGGCACCAAACCGATCAAGTTAAGACAGTCAAGCTTCACTGTTAGGCTTAAGCTAGTTCTTTGCTTTTCAGTATCGGACATGTAATACTTGCAATTTGGAGACTTCCCCCTAGGAAGATAAGGGTTCTTTTATATTAGTTATCTACTGTTCCCTCTGCCTCACAGACATTCATCGCTCCTCAAATAATCTTTTACATCAATTTAAGAATTATATTGTTAACTATGTAAATTAGACTTCATCTATTGGGATTGCTCTGTTTTTCTTGTATTTAGTTTCTCCTGAAATTAATTGCTTCATTTTTCCCACTTGTTTACTTTTATATTTATTACTTTAATTTTTTTTTTGTACCGGGAATTGAACTCAGGACCTTGCACTTGCCAGGCAGGTGCTTATGCCACTGAGCTATGTTCCCAGCTTATATTTACTGTGGATTTGTAAAATTCATTACACTATAAAACTCATCGGATAGTATTTAGTTTTCTCACTTGGAGATGTTCCTCCAGCTATAGGTCTGCTATACAGCAGCCTTTAAAATGTTCTTTATCTCCTTCCTGTGTAAAATTCCTTAGACTCTGAATCCTCTGTTTTGTAGGAATATCTTTCAGTAGCTTTGTGAGAAAAGCCATGTAAGAGTTACAGTGTTTGAACAGCCGTATACATACCTGAAAATTGCCTCCCTCCTTTTTCTCTGTCTTCATGTTCAGTTCATAGTGGCTAGTGTATGGAATTCTCGGTTGGAAGTCGGCTTCCCTCAGAATTGTGAAGGCATTGTTCCACTGTCTTAGAGACCTAAGTGTTGCTTCTAAGAAATCTGATGCCATTCTGATCCTTGTTCTATCCTGTGTAAACTACTTTCCAGAAATTTTGAGAATCTCTTTTGGTACTTTGGTGTTTTGACATGAAGTGTTCTGAAGTATTTTATCACACATCATTCTAGGCACGTTGGTAGGTCCTTCAGTGTGAACTCAGTTCCTTCATTCTTACATTTGAAAGTTTTTACTTTTCCTCCCTCTCTTTCTAGAGTTCTCTTTTTCAGATGTTGGACCTCTTACAGTAACAGCCTTATTAAGTTTTACTTCCTAGAAAATTTCAGTTCTAACTTCCAGTCCTGATTTTCAAGGTTTTTCTTGTAAATTTGTGCTAAGACATTTTTGGTTTTCAAGACATTGTTTTCTTCATGTTTCATACTTTTTATATACATTCTCTTCCTAGTTCATGGATATTTTCTTTTATTTTTCTAAGGACTTTGAAAATATCTTACTGATGCCTGAATGATCTGTGTATTCAGAGTTGAGTTCCTTTTATTTACATTGATGTTTGTCCTTAAAGTATTTCTTACGTATGTTGACCCTTGTCCTGCTTTGTGTATTTAAGAGTGAGGTACTAAAGTGTCAGAGCTGTGTACACAGAGGTAGTTCCTGTTGATCAATAGGAAGCTAGGCATTTCACTGAAAGATCTACAAATGTCAGTGTATTTTTAGTTTTTGTTTCAGATCTTATATTTATGTTTCTGATCCATTTTGAGTTGATTTTTTGGAAAGCGAGAGATAGGGATCTGTTTAGATATCCACTTTTCCCAGCACCATTTACTGAAGAGACTGTCCTTTCTCTCTCTCTCTCTCTTTTTTTTTTTGGTCTTTTTGAGACAGGGTCTCATTATGCTGTTCAGGCTGACCTTGAGCTCACTTTGTAGCCCAGGCTGGTCTGGAACTCACAACGATCCTCCTGCCTCAGCCTCCCGAATGCTGGGATTACAGGCATGAGCCACCGCGCCTGGCTGAGACTGTCCTTTGTCTAATGCATGTTTTTGGTGCCTTTGTAGATTAGTTGACTCTAAGTGTGTAGATTAATGTCTGAATTGTGTATTCTATTGCATTCATCTGCTTGTCTGTTTATGCCAGTAACATGCTGTTTTGGTTACTCTGGTTTTAAAAAAATGTACAGATCCATGTATTTAATAAATTCAATAAACAAACAGTGACATAACAATAACAGGCAAATAAACACTATGAGGATTTTTAGTTTTTTTTAAAAGAATGTATATTCTTGTTAATTAGGAAGAAAATAATTTTCTAAAATGTAGAACTGGATTTCAACAAAATGATTTAATAAAATAAGGCACAGTGTTTAATGAGGCAAAATTTACACATAAGGTTGGTGTAACATTATAATATGCTATTATGTCCCAGGGGTGAGGGAGAAGTTCTAGAATTAAAGTAGCTTAAATATTTTTTTAGAGCATTTACAATTATAAGGCAATATATAAATTTGATATAGTAAACTATATCTAGAAAATAAAAATTGTTGAATCGTGCCTCTGAGCTATTCATTTTGCCATTCACTTTTAGGTAACTATAATTTATGAAGTCTTTCCTACTTCACACAGCTTTAAATACAGACACTTAAGATATCAGATCATACCTAGTCATTTGAACAGAGTAAAAATCAAGGTATTTTCAGTATCCTTTGTTGATACTTAGAAGTCTCAAGCTGTGTGAAAAGTTAAAAGTACTGAGTGTTCTCACTTTCTCTTCCATTACGTTTTTGTTTCTTAGGAGTACAGAGTGGGTTTGGGACACAGCAACTTCAACACAAGTCTCTATGATTACTGTGAAGTGATTGTTGAGATTAATAGTCCCTTCTCGGAACACATCAGTGTTAACTGTTTAAATTAGTGACATAATTCTCAAACATCAGTTGTAGGCAGAAGCAATTTAGTAATGTTTTGCAATATTGGCAATAATAACATCAGTCTTATTCCAGTTTCTTCCTTTAGATGGAATTTTGAATAAAACAATTTTATCCAATTTTATTCATAGCCAGCGGAACAAAATATGTTCTGCTGAATGCATGTGGTCTTTCTGCCATGGCTTTCTGGCATGACAATATATAAACCTGTCATTTAAGTAATAAATTTAATGTATACTAGATTGAATACTGTCCCTTACTTGCATTATTGAGACTGATCAATGTTAAGTGAAAGTCTAGTAGCACCTAAACTGACATTATCCTGTGCATGTTCAAATAATGTGTTATGTTTATTAGTGAACTTCTATTTTTTAAACATCTATTCTTGGAAAACAGACCCAAAAAATTGAGCTATTTACACACAGTATATTAAAACATTACCCATTAATGCATAATGAATTATACATTACTAGTGGCAAAAATATGATAGGTCTCACAGTAAAAGTAACTTCATATGATAATGTGAATCTGAAGATGCTTAGGACTGGCTGTTTGTTATTGTTGGCGTTACCAGACAAACTTTCTAAAATAAAGTCATATATGAGAAAAGTATCTTCTCACTAATTTCAGGGAACCCTGATCTTTGTGGTTTTGAAACAGTAGTAAATTAATTGGAGTTACCTCCCCAATGTTCATACACTCGGTCCTGTTTAGGCAAAAGAATCCTCAGGACCACAGTCCTTCAAGGCATATGCAAAAGATCATGGGGCTGTCAAACATAATTTACTAACTAATGCAGTTCTTCAGACTTTAGATGGGATTTAAGGCACGTACTTTATGATTACAAATGAAGGCATGTTGCCTTTAAAAAAGTCATGAGTAAAATGGAAATACAAACTTACACAAAACCAAATTCATTAATGTCATATAAAATTTAGTGCTTTATATAGAGATAGTGAAGGTCAAGAACTTTTCTATACAGAAAGAATCAAAACAATGTATTATTATAGGTTGTATTGCCTAAAAAGCTATACAGTAGCATTTTCTACAGTTAAATTCCCTGCAGAACTTTAGGCTGGGCTTGAACTCACTGTGTAGCCCAGGCTGGCCTTGAACTTGCAGTGATCCTCCCGCATCAGCTTTGTGATCTGTAGCCTCAAGGTTAGGCATCGTAATGCCTACAGTGTTCTTTTTTCTCATGATTGCTTTGGCTATTGGGGTCTTTTTTCTATTTATATGAAGAATGTTATTTATATTTTAATGGCGCCTAGCTTGAATCTGTAGATCACTTTAGTTAGGATGGACGTTTGTGGAACAGTAATCCTTCCAATTCACAAATGGAGAAGGGCCGTACATTTTTCGGTGTCATCTTCCACCCTTTCTTCAGTATTCTGTAATTTTCATAGTAGTGTTCTTTTATCTCTCGGGTCTAGTGGGCCCATCCCTTACTTTTCTACTGTAAATTTGTACTGTAGCCTATTAGTAGCAGCTGTTCATCTCAGTACCTTTCCCTGAGGAGTAAGGAAGCAATCTTATGTTTACACACTTGGTGTGATGAACGGCACAGTGTGTGCACATGTGCAAAAGTGGCAGAATGAATCTTTACCTCCCTTATGCTCTGTGTAACTTTGTTTTGCATTTGTTTACCTGAGCATCACAGAGGGTCCAGTAGACACACACCACTCCAGGATTTGTTTTAAAAAAAAAGTTTTCTTTCGATTTTTCTGGTAGAAGTAGCTCAATTCAGTACAATGGCACAGGAAAAGCCAGATTTGCAAGTTCTGGAGGAGGTCAGATGTGAATCATCAGGTTACTCACACACGGAGGAAGGTGATCCATTGCGTTGAAATGTGTCTTTCACAGAGGGAGAGAGGCGGGGGTGGGTGAGGAGGAGGACGACAATGATGGTGGTGATGGCGATGGCTTTGATGTTGGCTGTGGGAGCCAGAGTTCCTCTGACAATGAAATGGAACAAGAATCGACTGATACAGACACAGGGAATATTGACCTTCTTGACTCAGATGACAAGGAAAAGTTGACGAGTTGAAATGTTGCAAAATGGTCACACGACCAAATGGAGCAATCCACTGTTAGAACTAGGTCCGAAAATATAGTGAAGGTCTTGGCGCGGGTGAAAGGTAGTAGACAGAGTGGCAACACTGCCGTTCACGGTTGGAAATTGTAACAGGCAATATGCAGCAAGATGCTGTGAAATACACAAAGGCTGAAATGCAATTAAATGTTCTTTGTGCACCAATAGCCACATTAAAAAATACTAATTATGGCACTTCACTAACTGAACTGAAGGCATTCATAGGGCTGCTGTACTTACTAGGGATTAAAAGATTTATGGAAATGCAGTGGGTCAAAATATGGCATAAAAGTTTATGCCTTGTAGATGCGAAGATTTATTATGCTTTCAATTTAGACATTTATCCTGGATTTCAGCATGATCAGGTTCTTATTTGTATAGTAATAAACCAAATGATGTGAACAGACTTGTTGCTTCCATGTCCCAAACTAATTGGAATGTTTTGACAAGTGGTTTACTGGTTTCTAATTGACGTTACCTTTGCTAACAGAGCACAGGTTGACCAGTGCAGGAACTGTATGCAGGAACAAAGCAGAAATTCCAAATGAAACGTTGCAGTTTCCAAATAGAGAATTGTATAGTACAATCATTGGATTTCAGAAAGATATAACATTGGACTTGTATATGGCAAAGAAAAGCAAACCGATGCTGATGATGTCGCCATGTCACCATGATGGAAATACTGACAGGTACACCTTGAGAAAACCGAAGCCTGAGATGGAAACTTCCTACAACAAAACCAGAGGTGGAGTAGATGTTGATGAGTTATGCAGCCACTGTCACTTGGAACATTTTCCGTGTGAACATTTTCCTCCTACTTCCCAGTATCTGTCCTCTTTGGACATTATTTACTTTGGGGTTTCTCACACGAGAAACAATATAACGTTTAAATGTGTGTCTGATTTATTTCACTTAGGTTCTCAAGGTGGATCCATTTACCTGAAAATGTCTCGGGTTTATCCTTCTTTATGGTAGAGCAGTACTCCAGTGTATATAGAAATCACATTTTCTCTATTCACTCATCCACTGATGGGCGTTTGAGCTGTTTCTAAGATTTAGCTATTACAAGTTGTGCTGCTATAAATATGAATATACATATTATGCTGTGGTATGATGCTTTTACCTCTTTTGAGAAGATAGCAGGAAGGGGAATAACTGGGTCAGATGAAATGTCTAGTTTTAGTTTTTGTAGAAATGTCCATACCAGTTTCCGTAATGGTTGCACCAGTTTATACTCCTACCAGCAGTAGAGAAAGGGTATCTTTTCCCCACAGCCTTGCCAGCACTTTACTGGGAATTGAACTCGGCTTCACACCTCTAGGCAGGTGCTGTGCCGCTGAGCTGTCCCCATGGCTTCTTTAGTTGACTTCTTGATGGTAGGCATTCTTTCTGGAGTGAGATGAAATCTCTGTTATTTTAATTTGTACTTCATATAACTAATGATGTTCAAGATTTTTTCATATATTTGCTGTTCGTACTTCATTTGAGAAGTGTCTGTTCATTTCAGATGCCTACTTTTGGAATTGGTTCTTTAAAATGGGTGGGTCTGGTTTTCTTTTTGAGTTTTTCATATATTCTAGATATTGGTCCTTTGAGGAATAGCTGACAAAACCTTTTTCCCATCCTGTGGGTTATCTCTTCACTCTATTGATGGTTTCTTTAGTGTATAAGACCGTTTTAATACATGATCCTAGTTGTTGATTCTTTTTAATATTTCCTGTGTGATCATTTTTTTTTTCATAAAGTCTGCCACACCAATGTCTTCAGGAACTTTGGCTATTTTCTCTTCCATAGATTAAATGTCTGTGTTTATTATTTAGGTCTTTGATCCATTTCAGTTTTAGTTTAGTGCATGATAAGAGATATGGGTCTAGGTTTAAGTTTTAGCATGTGGAAAATCGGTTTTCCCAGCAACATTCATTGAAGAGGCCATCTTTCCTCCAGTGAAGGTGTTCGGCCCCTTTGTCAAAAGTAAGGTAGCTGAGTGTGTTTGAGGTTGTTTCTGCATCTTCTGTTCCTGTGACATTAATCTTTAGTCTACTTTTTTAACTGCACTATACTGTTTTTATCATAGTGGCTTTGTAGATGAATTTTAAGTCGGACATTGTGACACCCTCTGTCATATCTTCGCTTCCTAAAACTGCTTTTGGCTACTCCAGGTCTCTTTGGGTTCCCTGATTGGATAAATGGCTGTCTATCCTGCTCAGTACTCTGGACATCCAAGAGATACCACCTACCTAGTCTGTATTTTTTTTTTTTTGGTGGTACTGGGGATCGAACTCAGGACCCTGTGCTTGCTAGGCAAGCACTTATTCCACTGAGCTATATCCCCAGCCCTAGTCTGTATTTTTTAGTTAGGGAAATAAGCTGTTTACTTTCAAGGTGTTTTTATCCATAGATAACAGCCTGCTTCTCTTGTTTGATTGTCTTCTTGCTTTATATAGCCTTTGTGCTTTTTTTAATCTATTCTACCACTGAACTTTGTACTTTTGTGTTTTCACAATGGTAGTACTTCTTTTGATTCTAGATATACTATTGCCTCATGTGTTTCTTGTTATATCAGTCTAGTGGTAATGAGTTCTCTCCATTTTTGTTCATCTGGAATGGATTTGATTGCAGGTAGCTTTGCTGTATATGGTATTCTTGGCTGGCAGGGTTATTTTCTTGCATCATTCTGAACATGTCATTCTGTGCTGTCCTGGCATAGAGGTTTCTGCTGAAGAATCTACACTTGATCTTAGCAAAGGCCGAGAAGCAATTTAGGTAAGAAATCTACTGTTACTCTAATCAGAATTCCATTTTATGTGAGTTAATGTTTTTCTCTAGTTGCTTTCAAAACTCTCTTTTTTCTTTGGATTTTTGACAGCCTGATTATCATGTACCTTGGAGAGGATCACTTTTTAAGCTGAGTCCAATTGGAATTCTCTCAAGTCTAGGGAAGTATTCAGCATATTCATTCATTAAACATGCATTCTATGCCCTTCTCCCTGTTTTTTGCCTCTGGAATTTCCTTAATGCAAATATTTGTTTAAAGGTGTCCCAGGAGGCTTTTTACTCTTTAATTAACTCCCTTCCTCCCAAGTTAATTTAAATGATTTATTTTGAAGTTCAGAAACTCTCCTTGGTCTAATCTGTTTTATGGCTCTCATAAGTTGTTGTTTGATTTATTCACTAAATTATTTAACTGTAAAATTTCTCTTTGGCTTTATTTCATATTTGTCTACTTTTTGAAATTGTCACTGAGGTCCCAAAGTTTTTTCCGGATTTCATTGTTTATCTGTATTCTTGTATTGCTCAGCTTCCTCACGATCATTTCTTTGAATTGTGTTAGATATTTTGTAAATTTCCTTTGCTTTTACCTGTTACTGGAGAATTGTGTTTTCTTAGAGGTGTCATCTTTTCTTGCTTTTTCATGTTTCTTGTGCCTCTACTTCAGTATCTGTGCATTTATTGAACAATCATCTTTTAAAAATTTATGGAGGTTTTTTTTTTCCTGACAGGCGAATACTTTTTCTTGTGGCTAGGTAGTAAGGTATTAGTTGAGTAGCGTATGTTTGTTTTAATCTTGAGTGTACACATTAATATTTTTCGTAGTTTCTTTGGTGCAGTCTTTATCAGCGATATCTGTGGGTACACTAAAGGCCTAGGCCAGTAGTGGTAAACCTGTAGCATGTGTGCTGCAGTGGGCATGCAGAGCCCTGTTTGTTGGCACGTGAGCCACATGTATGAGTTGTATTTTATAAACTAAAACCTCAGTATTCGGGTTTAATTGCACTGTAGGCACTTTGTGATAAGTAAGTGGATTTGGGGTTGCAGTTTGGGCGCTGTGTCTTTAACCTAGGTTCTTGGGGCTGTAGTCCCCATCTGAATAAGGTGACATGTGAAATAGGATGGAGATACAAGAATAGACATTTGCTGTGGCTGAGATGTACTTTAGCTGTGGTTTTCAGTGCAAGATAGCACTGAATTGGGCTAGTTACCCAAGAGAAAACTCGTATCTCCTGGATATGTGGGGCTGGGATATAATTCAGCTAACGTGATGTTACGTTAACCAACACATAACTCTTACCCTGGCTAATGCAGTCTGAAATGAGCAGGAAAGAGTAGCTGGAACTTGGGGCATTTGTGGGCTCAGCAGGAAGCAGTCTCGCTGAAGGCAAAATGTCAGTTCCATTAGTCATGGGAGCCTCACTCAGATTTGGGCCTGTCTAGTTCAACAACACTGAACAGTAAACCTGCAGATGTCACACTGAGTAGAAAAGCGCCAGCACATGGCTATATAGCCTGAGGGAATATCTGGGATGTGTGTTACTTTTTTTTTTTTTTTTGTCTTTTTGAGACAGGGTCTCACTTTGCAGTTCAAACTGGCCTTGAGCTCACTTTGTAGCCCAGGCTGGACTCGAACTCTCAACGATCCTCCTGCCTCAGCCTCCTGAGTGCTGGGATTACAGGCATGCACCACCACACCCGACTCATGTGTTACTATTTACATAATGGATATTACCTAGTGTAACTAGAATCTAAATTGTTAACGTTTAAAAATATATCAAATTTACAATTGGTAAATGCAGAGAGTAAGTGGTTCTCTTAAAAACAAAACAACAAAAAAACCCTGCCTTGGGAGATAATTCTTTATAAGGGTGGCAGCATATCTTTTTCCAGGCTGTAAACATTTTCTTCATTTGGTTTGTATCTTTCAGAACAAATAGGAGCTTTGGCAGATCAGCACATTATTCATGTGGCATGTGGCGAGTCCCATAGTCTGGCCCTTAGTGACCGGGGCCAGCTGTTTTCTTGGGGTGCAGGGAGTGATGGTCAACTAGGACTCATGACGACCGAGGATTCTGTGGCAGTGCCCAGGTAAGAGCATCTCACAAAGGAATTTGTGTTTCAAATGTCAGTTGTTTTAAAAGTTACTTTCTGCTATTGATTTGATAAATTCCTATCTTTTATTTTGTTGGTATTTTCTTCATGCTGTGGCTGTGCCTTATACTGTTAAAGCACTCATCATAAAAGTAATTATTTATACAAATACCTGTCTCTAGTTTTAAAATGTGATTAGGTCAGGAACTGTATTTGTTCTGGTGGCATAGTGAGTAGCTGAGTTCCTGGCACTTTAAAGGAAACCCTTCCTGAACCTCCATGAAGCCTGGTGAAGTTTATACTTGTAACTGCAGGGGAACATTATTGGAATTTTAGCGAGTTAATTTCAATTTATCACTTTCACTACAACCCATGGTGCAAATAAAGACACAAATACGTATCTAAAATGGTGGGGAGCCCAGGGGTTCCTAAGTCCAGTTAGAATAAGGGCTAACCAGAACAAAGGCCTTGACCCAGGGCCGAACCCAGGCTTTATTAATTCGTGAAGAGGGGAGTGGCCCAGGGATGAGTGACTGAGAGAAAGGCAGAAAGTACGTGAGTGCTGTGACCTGGGCTAGTAGGAAGGCCCACAGCTCCTCGCAGTATGTAGAGAGAGATACGTGACAGAGGATTCTGTGCGTCCCAGACTGCCTGTGGTGTGTGGGGTCAGTGCTTTGGCTGTGATGTGTAATCTTCGTGCCCTGTGATGCTCTGGTCTCTTTCTTGAGGCTCAATCCCTGCAGAAAGCTCACACATAAGAGTTGGGAGCCCTGGGTGTCACTGACCTGTGGCATTGCTTTAAAGACTGTACATGAGCACCTCAGCTAGACCCATGTGCATTGCTAATGCCAGTTGAGGACATAAAAAAAAAAACCTTAGCTAGCTCTGTACATGCTAATACATGAAGATAGGGCCGGGTTTAGCCAAAATGGAGCCAGATGCTCTCTTTAAGTTAAGGAGAGCCTTTCTGGAGGGTCCTCCATAGTACTTGACAAACGTTCAAATAGAAAGAAGCATCTTTGCACATCTTAGAGTTACTGCCTTTAGCTTACTGTCACATTTTAATTACTTAATTACACATGTTAAAACAGAATCAAGGCTGGCTCTGATGATGTCAGCTTGCCTTAAACATTATTAGCTAAAATGCCAAATATATTGACTTTATCCCAAAAATGTTGATACTTTGGTTTGGAGTCTCTTAAATATTTACCTAATTCTCAGTCTTATATAACTATATATTTAGTAAATTATTTTGTCATTAAGGAAATATCCAGCATGTTAAAATTATTTTCAGGTAGACTTCTGAGAGAGGCAACTCTGCTGAGGGTTCTTGATGACCCAAGAGGCTGTCAGTTCATTTCTTTCATACAATTCTTGTTCTTTCCTTCCGGAAATTTACCCTGTATACCCCTTGTTACCAGTATTGCTCACGCTCTTTGTAGCTGTCCTTCCTGCCTCCCTTCCTCCCTCCTTTTCTCCCTCTTTCTTTCCTGTCTTTGCCTTGTTTTTTTTTTGCTCTCTCTTTTTTTGTTGTTTTAAATTTGCTACACAGCTCGGGCTGGCCTGGAGCTCAGTGGGCCCTGTCGTTTAGGTCTGCCCAGGTCGGCCGTGAACGTGCACAATGCTCCTCCCTTAGCCTCCCGAGGGCAGCGATTGCGGCAGGCGCCCGCACACCTGGCCTTTTTGTTGTTGTTTTGTTTTCTTAAGACAGGATTTCACTGTGCAGCTCAGGCTGGCCTCAAACTCTCAACAGTATCTGCTTCAGCCTCCCAAGTGCTGGAAGTACAGGCAGGTGCCAGCGCACCTGGCCTACTTTGCTTTTTTTGGTTGTTATTGTTTGTCTTTTTGTTTCATTATGTGGTTCAGGCTGGCCTTGAACTCCCTTTATAGAGTGCTAGGGTTACGGGCCTGTGCCCCCATGCCTGGCCTTTTTTTTTTTTTGTAAACATTGTCTCAAATTAAATTATCCAGGCTGGACTTGAACTTTCGATCCTATCCTGCCTGAGCCTCCTGAGTAGCCACACCATTATACCCTCTGTAATTGTTCTTCACTGTCTGTTTTTTAATTCAAAGCTATGAGCTCTTTGTGGGAGGAGAACTTGCTAGTCCCTGAATTACACATTCTAGCAGTACTATTACTAACAAACATTCTCTTCTCCCCTGTCTGTTGTCCCATTAAAGGACAGTATGTTTTTCTCCTTCCTTTTTTCTTTTCTTAAATTTTTCTGTCTCTAATCAAAAGCATTTTTGAAGAGAAGAACATGGAGGTAAGAGTGATCTGGTTTACTAAAATAGGTGATGTCTTCAGTTCATTTCTTATAAAAGTTAATTGGGATAAGGGACAGTAGCAACAAGGAAAAAGAAGTGCTGTATTTTAGTTATTTTATATGTATTAGGAAAAAGACTTATAACAGTAATGACAAAAGATGTTTTATTTATGACCAAAGGTTCAAGACTTGGTAACATTTGTAAAAATAAATGTGTTGTAGTAATTTAATTTCATTAGCTACATCCAATTTATGAATGACTTGTAAGTTTTAGAAGTTAATTGAAATAATTTCATTATTGGTATTATGGTAAGTACCACAGTGGTACTTGTGGTATTGTGGAAGGGAAGATGCCCCTCTACTGACTGGATGTGCTTCTTATTTCTTTGTTCCTGTGGCAGAATACACTTACTGTAAATAAACATGTAAACCTGTCTGCTGTTGAAATTGACATAACTTTTTTTGGTACCGGAAATTGAACTCAGGACCTCACTTTTGCCAGGCAGGTGTTTATGCTGCTGAGCTATATTCCCGGACCCTGCTGTTGACATTAAGAGTAGGAGATGCTCCTAAGCTACACAACTGTGTAGAGCTAAGCATACCCAGAAATTACGTATAATTTTTCCTTTAATTCTCTCTATAATCCTGTGAAGTAACTGACCTTATCTCTCTTTCACTTGAGCAAGCAATGGAATATGATTAGAAGAGAAGTTATAGTTATGAATCTCATCTTTACCACTGTAGAGAAACCTTTGGAGGTATTGCTAGTAGGTTGTTTGGAACCATGACAAAACACACGTAACACAAAACTTAGCATCTTAGCCATTTCTAAGTATATGGTTCAATGGTATTAAGTGTGTTCACATTGTTACATAAGTAGTGTCCGGTTTTTTATCTTGTAGAAAGCTGTTGTATGAACGTGACTAGGTACTTCATGTAAGTGTAATTGAGGTAGAAGAAATGGAAACTAGGTAAAAAGGAGAGAAGGAAATTGAGATTTAAAAATTGTACGTAACAGCACTTTCAAGACATAGAAGTTACTCAAGCCTTTTTCCTTTCCAGGAAACTCACTCCAAAAAAAAAAGTGCTAAAGGTCATTAAGATAATAAACCTGTAAGTTCGTGCTCTGGACCTGTCTTCTCACCTGTAAATTGTGCTTCCTCCAACCCCCAGGAAGCAGCAGTACTGGTTGGTGGGTAGCAGATCTCAACTTCAAACCCACTTAGATGGCATGCATTGTAACCTAAGAGACTCTAAAAATACACACCCTAGGTCACTCCTTGAGAATTCCCCTGAAGTATACCCAACTGTGGCTTGTAATGCGTCTCATTTCCCTGAGCGCCCATCCTCCACTCTTGAGAGTGTCCCGTGTCTCTGTTTAATAAACCCTTCTCATGTCTCTGACATGTCCTAAAACTTCTTTTTCTGTGAGGAGAGTCAGGAAACCTACTAACTTACTCTGGTAGGGTGGAATAGGTTTATTTTCAGCCGTGGGGAATCTCAGGCCCAGCATGCTAACAAAATCATACAGTGTTGTCTTTGTATGACTTGCATGTTTCACTTTGAATGATGTCCTCCGCGTTTATCCTTAAAACGTGTCAGAATCCCTCTGCCCACTGAGGGTTGAATCCAGGACTTTCTTACTGAGCTATAACCCCAGGCCCATTTTCATTTTTTAATTTTTGAGACAGGATGCTAAATTCCCCAGGTTAAGCTGAAACTTGAGATCCTTCTGCTTCAGCCTCCCAGATTGTTGGGATTACAGGCGTATGCCACTGTGCCTCTTTTCTTTTTTGAGGTGACTTGTATTGCATTTTATGGCACACCTTGGGGATATTGCAGATTTGGCTCCAGACCACTGCAATAAAAATAGATACCACAATTGAGTCACACAATTTTTTTATTTTTCCAATATTTATAGAAGTTATGCTTACACTGTACTGTAATACAATGTGTCTAAAAATAGTTTATGTAGCTTAATTTAAAAATATTGCTAAAAATGCTAATGATCCCTGAGCTATTGGGAAAATAGCCTTAATAGACTTGCTAGATACAAGGTTGTGACAGACCATCAGTTTGTAAATAGTACCGTGAGGCCAGTAGAGAGAAGTACAGAAGGCGAGATGTGCCTGTACTCCACTTGGCTTAGCTGTTCATCCTTCACAGTTGCTTGGGTTGCTTCTGCCCATTGGTTCTTACAGATAACGCTGCTCTGAACATGGCTGTACAGGTAGCTCCTGGGATTTTGCTTTTAGCTTGTGGACATGTACCCAGGAAACCAACTGTGCTGGTTCACGGAAGTTGTGTAGACACTAGTCATACTCTTAGGTCTCTCTTCTGGATCTTACTCCGTTTGTCTGTGCCTAGGAGAAACAGTATCTATACTTTGCCCTGAAATGGGTGGGAATTTTCTGCACCAGTAAGCAAAGTAATTCTGTAGCCTCAGACATCAGCCATGTATCTCCTAGAGGAATCCACAGGTGGAAGGCTCAGTCCCCAAGACTGTCCTTCCAACTTCGATGCCAGTCAAAGCCCCTGGCTGTTTTACTTGTGCTTCTAAATGACCAGTTCTAAGTTGGAGTTCCTATAACTCCTTCATTGGATCCAATCAGTTTGCTTGAGTGAATCATCGAACTCAGGGAAACACTTTTACTGGTTTGTTATCAAGGCTTTACAAAGAATACAGATGAGAGTTTGAGGTGATAGGAGAAGGCATGGAACTTCTAGGCCGTTCTCTCTGAACTCGTTGCCCTGCTGGACCCTCGGTGTTCAGCTGTCCAGAAGCTCTCCAGAACCTGCCTTTCTAGGTTTTTATGGGCACTTACTGCATGTGCACAACTGATTACATTCTTCACCATCAGTGATCAGTTTAACTTTTGTTCTTTCCTCACCTCCCCAGAGGTTGAGAGTGATGGGATTAAAAGTCCCAACCCTTTAATCCTACCTTGGTTTATATGTTTAGAAGCTAGCTAGGGATTGTCACCAGTCTTCACCTCAGTCACGTACAGAAAGACACCTGATCTGTCATATTCCAGATATTTTAGGAGTTTGCTGCCCCTCCTCCCACATCACACCCCGATTTGGAGATTACAAGGTGATGTGGAGATGGTGAGGTGGGAAGTAACAGAATTGTAGGAATGGCTCTAAGTGCCTGAACGTTTCAGTTTATTTATTTGTGCTGGGGTTCAGACCCAGGGCTAGGCAAGCCCTCTACCTCTCCAGCCTTGCTATTTCAAACAGTACCTACTTACCTACAAAGAGGCTAGGAAGAGACCTAATAGAACTATGTAAGATTATGCACGTGGCTTTTTAAAGTTTCTTAGGCAAAGCGGTGTAATTTTTACAAATATTTATTTAATTGCTGATATTTCTGATGATTATGTTTGCATGTGAAAGCCCATCTTAAAAAGACCTTTTGTGTTTTAGGTTGATACAAAAGCTGAACCAGCAGACTATATTGCAAGTCTCCTGTGGCAACTGGCATTGCTTGGCTCTTGCAGCTGGTAATACTTTGAGGATATGTTAATGCTATGTTAATTTTGAAAACCTTTCTCTCCTTCAGTTATATATTGTCTTACTCAAGACCTTTAACTGGTAAGACCACATTGCTGGGCAGTGACAGTTCTCAGACAGCCGTTTGCCTAGGGCATTCTTTCTTCAGTGTGTGGATGACGAAGTCAGTGGCCATACAAGACCAGAAGGGTCTTACCTAGGTGTTCGTGAGCATACAGTTTTCTTTTAAAATTTGTAGCCCATTCTCAAGCTCTATTACACTAGGAGTTAGAGAAATGTAAACTATCTAATAACATCATACTCTGTTGAAGTATATTAGTACTTACACAGCTGCTCAGTCATCTGCAGAGGAGACCCAATGGCCGTAGCTGGACCTGAAGTCCTGGGCCTTGTGGTCTTAGGGTGGCCAGAACCAAGTTCAGCTTGCTCAGTAGACCTAAGCCTGGTAATTGTCCTGTTCAAAGTCAAACTTACTTAAATCTTTAATATATTGTTTGCAGAAGTGTTAATAGTGTATAAAGGGTGGTACAACTCAGTTTATTTACCCGTCACATCAAGTGGGAGTTTCGGTTTTGGCGTCTGACAGCATGTAGTGTCTCTGCTCCCTTGCTGCCATGTGTAGGGAGTATCACCAAGTGACTTTGACAACTGGATTATTTTTGTGTATGGAATTTTTGTTTTGTAATATCAGTTTTCTTGTTCTTATTTTAGATGGCCAGTTCTTCACCTGGGGAAAGAACAGCCACGGGCAACTGGGCCTAGGGAAGGAGTTCCCCTCTCAAGCCAGCCCTCAGAGGGTGAGGTCCCTGGAGGGGATCCCGCTGGCTCAGGTGGCTGCCGGAGGTGCTCACAGCTTTGCCCTGTCTCTCTCAGGAGCTGTTTTTGGCTGGGGGATGAATAATGCAGGGCAGCTGGGGCTCAGTGATGAAAAAGGTAGGTAAATCTTTTTTATATACCTCTGCTTTTCAAAAGCACATTCATTTACTTAGTACTTGCTTCATGAAGATCTGCTGTGTGTTTGCCTGGCATTAGGTATTAAGTGAGAACACATCTGTGGCTTGTATTCTAGTGGAAAAACACAAACAAACCAGTCAATATACATGTCAGAGTTTGAGACCCAGCTTCCTGTTTTAGGTAAGGTGTTCAGGAAGACCTCTTTCACAAGACCATGTTTGTACAGGGTCTTCTCCGAAGTAGGACATGTAGATATCTGGGTGGAGAATGTTCCCATCTAGAGAGAGCAGGACTTACTATAAGTAATAGTGTGAGGCAGAGACTGGCTGAGAGCACCCAGCTTGTGTAAAAGCAACATGGTGTGGGGTTTATTGTGCCTGGGTGCAGGCAGACAGCGTGAAAATGCCATCTGTAGGAAACAAAGAGAAGTGGGCTTTTTTTACAGTAGTCTTGTAAGAAGGCAAGGGACATTAGGCAGGAAAATCTTAGTAAACATCAGTCGTCAGAGCTCTGGACCTCTCATGCCTCGGTGGGCAAAGTCCTTGCAGCCCCTGGTGTATGGGTGTCTTCAGATGTCCTGGTACTGTGCTCCATTTTATCTCTTATGACATCCTGTGTTTGCCGAGGGAACGGTGCCTAACTGCCACCAATGCTGGGCAACATCTTGGGTACTCAGAGTCATGTCCGAATCAAGCCTTACACTCACAACAACTCTTATGTGATGTGTGCTGGAGCTGGACCAAGAGTAGGACAGAGCTGAGGTCAGAGGGAGTGCACCCCTGCTACTTGAGGGCCCTGTGTGTCAGGGTGAGGGGTTTAGCTTGTCTATTTGGAAGGGGAAGATGTGAAGGGTTTTGTTCTCTTCTCCTGCTGAGGATTGAACCGAGGGCCTCATGCGTGCTGAGGAAGTGATCTTCCCCTGAGCTAGACCCTGACCCTGACACCAGGTGTTCTGGGAAGAGTGGTCCAGTTTGACTACAGCTATGGTGGATCAAGGGATAGGCCAGTTTGGAGGTGGTGGGAGTAAAGCCAGAGTTTTGTACTCTTCCAAGGTGAAGCCAGTTGGTTGGTTTATTGTTGCATGTGTGGTTTGGAGCAAGGGAAAGCGAGAAGGGTAAATTACTATGCGGGGCTAGGGCTGGAAGTGGGGTGGTCTGGGAAGTGTGCAGAGTTAGAGTGTGGGGACCGTGAGTTAGGTTGCAGGTCTGTTGAGGTCTGTTGGACATGCAAGTAGAGGTGCAAGCAGGAAGCCCGAGGGACCCAGATTCAGGTGAGGACAGTGAGTATATTTATCTCCGTGACCAGGTATAGTTGCCATTCTGGTGCTTGCTTTATCTTCCAGATCGAGAGTCTCCATGCCATGTGAAACTCTTACGGACACAGAAGGTTGTCTACATTAGTTGTGGAGAGGAGCACACAGCAGTCCTCACAAAGGTAGGGAGCACAGAGGCCCCTGTTCTGATACAGGGCATGAGATGGTGATTAGAATTGATCAGAATAGCGATGCTGTTTGTTGTACTATTGTGGCGTGAACCTGCATGCTCCCCTTGGTTTGTTTTCCAAAAAAATACTGCTTTTTTAAAAGTATATGTGTATGTTTTTCTCTTTGGGAGTCTTGTAGATTCTTAGTAGTATTTAAAATAGTTCAATATAAATAAATATACAAACAATATGCTGTGATCTTTTAACACAAGCCTTTTACATATATAAAAGAGATACCACTTTAATTTTTAAAATTATTAACTTTTCTTCTCTTTCTAATACAGTTATATTCTATGAGATTTTTTTTTGTCTTTTTGAGACAGGATGTCGCTATGCAGTTCAGACTGGCCTTGAGCTCACTTTTGTAGCCCAGGCTGGTGTCGAACTTGCAAGGATCCTCCTGCCTGAGCCTCCCAAGTGCTGGGATTATAGGTGTGCTCCACCCCTGCCCAGCTATAGTTATAGTCTAAAAAAACTGAAAATTTTTTCATGTTGAGCAAATATTGTTATATATTCATTTTAATAAAAAACCTTAGCATTTGTTCAAATATAGCTGTTTGTTTTTTGTTTTCTGTTTTTTTGAGACAGTGTCCCAGGTAGTTTAGGCTGGTCTTAAACTCACTATGTAGTCCAGGCTCCTCCTCAAAATTGTGACAGTCCTCCTACCTCAGCCTCCCGAGTACTGGGAATACAGGCATGTGCCATCAGCCAGGCTTCATAAGCTTTAAAAAAATCTTATGATGGGGTTTGCAGAGCATTTAATTTTTTATATGTAAATAGCCATGTAAAATTATCTCATTTCCCCTGTTGTCTCTCTTGTTTAATTTTTCCTAAGGCATCATTGTACTTTTAATAATTTTTAAATTTTACAGGGAGCACACACTTCTTTGACCAATGGTACCTTTGTTCCATAAGAGTTTCCTGTATATATTTTTTATTTATTGAACTCAAAATTATTTTGGTTAAGCATTCAGGTGAATGTGATGGAAGTCTGTAGACAGGTTTTAGAGGGGTGTCCTCAGACTCAGAGGCAGTGAAATCATGTGGCCTTTGTTCCTTGTCTTTCCTCGTCAGAGTGGAGGTGTGTTTACGTTCGGCGCTGGTTCCTGTGGGCAGCTGGGGCATGACTCCATGAATGATGAGGTGAATCCGAGGAGGGTTCTGGAGCTGATGGGCAGTGAAGTCACTCAGATCGCCTGTGGCAGGTGAGTGCTGCCGGAGCTCCCTGAGCCCTGGGAACATGCACACGTGGCTCTTGGCAGCGATAGAGACCCAGAGTACCTGTAAGCGCTGTCCTTGTGAGGACTCCTAGCTGCACGTGTATTTAGGGTGAAATCGGAGGAGGTCAGATCTTAGCAGGATGTGGGAGGTATTGTAGATGAGCAGGGGACAGGGTATGGGAAAGAAACAGAAGAAGGAAAGTAGGAGAGTCCTACATAATTTCTTGGAAATTTTGCTTAGGCCCACTCTGCATCTTCCCTGTCACCCCAGGGCCCAGTGCAGTTGGACTTGTAGCTCTTTCCACGAGTTTCCGCCCTCCACACCGTCTGGCGTGTCAGAGGACAGTGCTGTGGAGAGCCAGCCCCTGTGCAGTGGTTGTGTGCTAATTTGGGGTGGGCTCCACAGGGTGCCCCGAGGACCCGCTGTGCTCATGCAGTCAGAGCCAGAGCCTCCCTGTGTGTGCCCTCGTCCACAGAAGCTGCTAGTGCCTTAATTTATTTCCTCATAGACAACACACCCTCGCCTTCGTGCCTTCTTCTGGACTCATCTATGCATTTGGTTGTGGAGCTCGAGGTCAGCTAGGAAATGGACACACTTGCAATGTTAAGTGCCCATCTCCTGTGAAGGGCTTTTGGGCAGCCCACAGTGGTCAGCTTTCAGCACCAGCTGGTAAGGGTGATTTTCACTGGTATTTAATTATGTTTTAGCTGATGAACACAAAAGATTCTGAATATATATGTTAGTTACCTTGAAGTCTTTCAGAAGAAATTACTTTATGAGTTTTTTTCCAATATAAACCAGCAAATATTTGAGTATTTACTGAAACAGTGGTTGAGATCTTAAAGAAGTAAAGTATGAAATGTTAGCATCAAAGATACTGTGGTAGTGTATAAATTTTTTATTGTGTTAATGATAGTTGATATTTATTGAATGGCTAGCTAAGTTCTGTTACTATGGTGAAGCACTTAAACCAAAATAATTACTATTGTTTGGAAAGGAACTGAGCTTTCATAGCAAGCTACGTGCCCAAAATCATAAAAGATTCTGGAGACAAGATTCAAATCCAAGTCGGCCTAATTCAAACCTGTGTTCTTTGGGCTTACACTGTGCCACTTCCACTTTGCTATTGATGTTTGGCCATAATAAGGTATAATTTATTTTAGTATCTTTTCTTCTTAAAAATGTTGATAGCAGGGTGTTTATTTCATTGGAAATTAAAGTAAGGTAGCTATTTATCTTGAGTATCTTGAGTAACTCCCTAGTCTTGAAATGGCATTTCCAGAGGCTGAAATGGAACTGGAGAGTCACTAAAAAGAAATGTAATTTGCTAATTAATTTTGAATTTGAAGTCCAAAACTGGCACACTTAATGGACTGATCAAGTTTTTTCTTTTAATAAAACAGCCATGATCACAAGTTCCCTACCGAAACTTATGGACAGGGACTGATGCTTTTCATCTTTGTAAATCTAGCATGTAGCCCAGAGCTGGGCATAAGCTTGTCACTCGTTAAATATTTATGGATGAATATATGAGCATCTTAAAATGTAGTAGAATTTAAAATACAAACATAATTGTCTTTTGGCAGTGTTGCCAAAAGCAGACGAACAGCTTGGTGTCCTCTCCTGTCATTTCTAAATGTCCTTTTCTCCAAGACATTCTGTTCACTCTTGGAGTACATGTGTTTAAGAAAGTCACCAATTTAAGAATGTCAAGTGTTTTATAGGTTAATTTGAAACCACAACTTTGAAGTTGAATTACAATTGACCTGACTTACATGGTCATAAATTTGCCCTTCGATGTGACAGAATTATTTTGTAATATACATAGGCAAATTTCAGTGCGTTGTATAAATTCTGTCCAGGACTCCTCGTGGTGATGAGGCAGCAGAGGATGACATCGAGGAGCACTGTGGTTCGGGGAGTGTGAGCTGAGTCTGACAGGGTAGTGGAGATGCCGAGCAGAGCGCTGTGAGGTTGAGAGCAGTGGTGGCACCGGAGTCGCACGGTTCCAGTAGCCCCCTCCTGATGCCATGCTCTGAGGGTGGTGAAGAGGCGTGGGGGCGTGAAATGGCACAGGGTGTTAGACATGAAACAGTTTGGGGATGTTAGCGCCGACTTGGGCTCATGGGATGGGAACTAAAGAAGGAAATAGGGGTTGCCAGCTCCATCCTGAAGGGCTGAGGGTCACAGATGTGCAGTTACTTGTGACATATCTGTCACTTTATAGTAGTGTCATTTGGCGTTTGGGGCCAGTAGAATGACAGAGTTAGCAGGAAAGACAGGAACAGGATTAGCTGGTGGTGATGGAGAGGCAGAGATAGCGTGGAGACCATTTTATATGTTTATTTTCAATTGAAGTAGAAATAGTCCTTGGCAGTGAGCCAGGAGGGACATTTTCTTGCTTTGCTGATGTAATTAAAGTGGGTAAAGAGCCACTCTGAAGCATGTGCCAGAGTGTCAGAAAAGGGGATCGAGGAGAAACTAAAGTTACTGAAAAATACGTTGTTGGAATTGTTTTTGACAGATCGCTTTAAATATCACATCGTTAAGCAGATCTTCTCTGGAGGAGACCAAACTTTTGTACTTTGCTCGAAATACGAGGTAAAATTTTCTTTTGACTATTACTTTGGGGTGGAATACTGGTGAATCTGTAATTATTTAATAAATAATTACATAAAAGCACTATTACTTTGTTTCTACCAATTTGATCTTACTAAAACAAGCAAGCTAACCCTTGAAGTGTTCTCTTATCTCTCTTTGGCTCCTTTGCAGTTTCAGCAGTTGTCCTGCTACTAATAGTAAATCATAACGTGAAATTACTTCTATCCATATTTATTCTAAAGGAAGTATAGGGCAGCCTAGAGAGTTTGTGCTTTGGCATTACTTGACTTTGTTTCTTTCCTTTGCTGTTAAGCAGCAACAAATTCTAGGTATTTGAGAACTTAGTGCGTTGGGTGTCTTTCTTTATTTGATCGTGTAATGTACATAACAGATGTCACAATTTACAGATCGCTGTTATTCCTTATAATCTGCTTACTCCCCCACACCTACATCTCCCTCCCGTATCTCTGTACCAGATGAGCCAGGAAGAGCAGTGGGTTTCAAGTAGAGTCCCATGAGAAGCTGTGATGGCGCTGTTCCTTCCGCTCGTCCTGCGCAAAGGCTCCTTGAGTTTGTCCTGTGCTTTTTCCCTCTGTGCCTTTCCTCCCACTTTTATTTCACAAGCATCCCAGGAGGATGACTGTGTGGGGCATGAAAGGGACCTTAGTGATAAAAGCAGCAGAACTGGCTGGGAAGAAAATGAGCAAGTGAGGAGACAAGAGCTCTTTCAGTCTTAGAAACTCTCCCTGGTGGTCTGGTACGTTGCCATCTATAAACGCACAAAATTCTTGTCCTCTAGCCAGCGTAATTCTGTGATTCTCATAGCAGAGGGGGTGCTGAAGCCTGAGCCTGCAGCCCTTGGCCGGTGGAGACTGACGGCGAGCTCTTTTTCCAGGTCAGGAGCCTGCAGAAGGCTGTTGAATGCTGCCATCTGGGGTGACGTGGAGTTGCTACTTGAGACTTATCTGAGGCTCAGCTTCAAAGCTTCCCAGAGAAATCTTGAGGAAAGCTGAGGTTATTCTTTATTTCTTTGAAATGCCAGTAAGCAAAATAGAGAATGTATAGGGGTTCTGCAGGGTATTAACTTTTTTTGTCCACAAGTAATACACTTTTACCTATTCATTTTCTAAGAAACTGACTGTTTACTAATAACCTATTTTGGTTTGTCCATGAATATAAAACTTAGTTTTTTCATTTTTCTTGTTGTATTTTGAGACAGGGTCTCGGTATGTAGCCCAGGCTGGCCTTCTGCTTCAGCCTTCCAAGTGCTGGAAGTGTAGGTGTGTGTCACCATGACTGGCCATTCCTTTTACGAATAATCTAATACATAGCTGAAGCTTAAATTTCCTAACACTGTTGGGTGCAGAGAGCAACCCATTGATGAAGTTGAAACAGTTGGTAAAAGAGGGATGCATTAAGCACGTAAGATATCAAAAATAGACTATTACTTGACAAGGCATTACTCTTTCTAAAAGTGAAACCTGTACATAGATGTTTGTTTAGATCCAAAGATTGAGAACATTATGTTCTTACCCTGTTATCCTACCACTTACAGACCAAGGAAAAGCACCTTGTAGTGGCAGCCTCTGTTTTTGTGTAACGTTGACTCATTCATTCATTATGCCCTTGCAGTAGAAGAGTTAACAGCTGGGGATCATGAATTAGAGGTCAGCAAACTGTTTCAGAATAAGAGCTGGGGATGTGCCTTATCACTTACTGTGTTCCATCGCAGTGAACCCTCTCCCCGCAAACAGAGTCAACAGGATGAGTGTCTCTTATCCAAAATGCTTGAGACCAGAAAATAAGTGTTACAGATTGGAGACTTGTGGGAGTTTTGGAATATTTGCATATTCATAATGAGATATCTCAAAGACTGAAGTCTAAATGTAGAATTCATTTACATTTCATATATACCTATGAACTTTGCTTGAAAGTAATTTTATATAATACTTTTAATAAATTTAGGTCTAAAATTTTCCCAGTGTAGCATCGTGTTGATACTCAAAAGTTTTGGATTTGGAGCCTTTCAGAGGTTAAGTTTTTGGATTAAGGGTGCCCAATCTGTATTCAACTACTCCTGCGACATGTCTGATTGTAGATTTTGGCACCTTAGTGTGAACCATAGCCTCTCCTTTCCCATTTGGCTTGTTCTCTGGGCAGGATGGGAGAGAGAGTGCACTTAGAGTTGCTAGGAGCGTCTGTGTCTGTCATTGCCTCGAAACCTGCCAGCTGACATGATCTTTTGTCTCTTAACCTTAGTTGCCCTGGGAATTACCTGGAAACTTTAAAAACTACAGGAACTTCTGGAGATTCTGATTTAATGGGTCTAGAGTGTACTTGGACCTGCAGAACATTTTTAAAGCTCCTTTGGTGATACAAAGCCCAGACAGCATTGAGAAACGCTTATGTGGAGCATTATTTCTAACTTGTATGTAGCCAGAAGCCATAGAGGGCAGGGCGGGCGGCTCCACTGCAGAGCATTTGCCCTGCAAGGGCTGAAGGTGTCTAGGGCTTGCTGGGAAAATAATAAAGAATGAGAAAATAGTTTTAAGCCTAAATTATTTTGTAAGTTTGCATTATTGTTGATGCAATTTTCTCAGTTGGAGAAAATTAAAATACAACAGTAATAGCTTTAGAACTGGGATAGAAAAAAAGATAATCTGAATTTGTGTGATCAAGTGTCCACTTTGGCTTAAGAATTTCTTCTGTGTAATTCAAGGCTATTTTTGTTCTCCCAATGTATGTCTGTGATCATTTTAGTAGAATAGTTAGCAAGAACTAAATGATCAGGAAGTTTGACACACATTTCTAATGTATTCTTTGTAGGGGCATCTTAACTCACAACTATAGAAAAGTCACGAGGAGAATTTACTTTTGAAAGTTGCATTTTGGAGGGCTAGTGTTTTTTTGGGGCAGGGTCTTGCTGTGTAGTTCAGGCTGGCCTTGAGGTCACTATGCAGCCCAGGTTGGCCTGGAATTTGTGGCGATCCTCCTGCTTCAGGCCCCTGAGTGCTGGGATTACCGGTGTGTCCCCACAACCGGCCTTGCTGGTTATGTTTGATGTGTAAGTACAAAGGAGAGAAAGATCATCCTGTGAACCGATGGGTACATGGTCTAATGTTCCTTTGTTCCTTTTTGTTAGTAACAGATGTAGGAGGTATGAAGCACCACTGGCTTCTTCTTACTTCTAGATTAGGAAGAGTTTGGGGAAATTAAATTGAAAACTAACAATAGAAAATCTCGCTGAATAGAGGTGTGCAGTGCTAAGCAATAATTGGAATCCTTGAGGCCATTGTTGATGTTTTTCTGTCACTTTTCTTAGAAGTTTAGAGCTGTAGGAGCTGGGAGTGTAGCTCAGTGGTACAAGCGCCTGCCTGGCAAGCGCAAGGTCCTGAGCTTGATTCCCGGTACCAAAAAAAATAAAAAAATAAAAGTTACTTTTAAAAAAATAAAAAAAAAATAAATAAATTTAGAGCTATATACTTGAAACAAGTTATGAGACATTAAATTTTAATATATTATTACTATAAAATTACAATGAATGACTTTCTAGTACTATATTTTGTTGAAATCTAGTAACCAATTATGGCAAATAACTAATTTTAGAAGCCTTAGTGTTATGGGGAAAGATCTGGAAAAGTTTTACTGGCTTGAACACCTTCACACTCACACTCACACACATACACCTGGCAGCAGACTTTGTACTCAGGCTTTTTGAAGATTTACTGTAGCACAACTTATATGTAGGTGAGGAGGCTGTGCTGGACAGAGAGGGAAGTTAAATTTCAGTTGCCGCCTGCGCCTCAGTGAATACCCTGGCTGAGGCAAGCGATGGGGTTCGGTACCGCACCTGACTCCGCCGGTGTGTAGAGCAGACGTGGAACAGTCACCAGGGCCAGGTCAGAGGGGGCTGTCAGCAGCTGGAGGAGCCAGTCCCTCCATTTTGAAAGGGGCCTCTAGGCCACACAGTCATGAATACATGGCAGATGATGTGTAGGAGGGAGGAGAAAAGATCCATGCTGTGTAACTTCTTTTTTTACCCAGACAGGGTTTTGCTGTGTAGTCCAGACTGCCCTGAAGCTCATGATCCTTCTGCCTCAGTCCTTCTAAATTCTTTTTCTTTTACTGTTAATTTAATTTTCTAGAATTCTTCTCCTGCTGTTGACTTCAGGACTATGAACCAAGCACATTATACCAGCTTAATAAATGATGAAACCATAGCAGTTTGGAGACAGAAACTCTCAGAACACAACAATGCAAATACGATCGAGTATGTAGTTGCGTGTCTTTATTTTTTTCCTAAAGTATATTGGCACTGTCTCGCTCAGTGATTTTCCCTGTGTCCGTGCTGAGGTTGTGAATGTGAATAGAGCTTTACATGTAGTCGGCAGTCCGGTTTTACACATTGATGCAGGATTTGGTCCTGTTACCTCCCGGTAGTACAGTGGATTGCTCCCAGTTCTCTCGCACTCTTCCGCCTGCCCTGTTCCAAAGGTCTTTGAGATCCCAACTGAAGAAAGCCAGCGTTGGCCTTTGTACTACGCAAGCTCAGCATCCAATTCCGTAACACCAGCGGGTTTCCTCACATTCGTGTTCCGAAGCATCCTGAATCTTAAGACAGCTTTCATCTTTGCTCATCTAAATAACTTCTAGCATTTTTCCATTCAAAAAACTAAGCGGAGATAGTCACATAGGGAAAGAAGTATAGCAAAGATTATATTATTGAAGCTTGTGCTTGCACATATACTAGAAAATATTGAAGAGCACAAATACTAAAAAATGTTGAGATCCTGGATTTATTTCATTCTTGAAAGAATTTTTTGCTGGCACATATTTATACATTTTCATTGTATTTCCTCAGCATTTCTCATTTTTCTGTAGACAGTCTAATTTTTGGAATGAGGAGATCAAGCTCTGTGACTTAAGGGTGATCGTTCTGAGAGATGTGTGTAATTGATCTTGCTGTATGATCTTGTTTGTACTGGGGCAGATGACCAGGACTTGAACTTTGGATCTCCCCTGCTAGTAATCTTCTGAGTGAGGTGGTAGTGGGAACATCGAGAGAGCTCTCCAGCAGCCCTCAGGGTCCTTCTACCCTCGGGGCTCTGCTAAGGAGTTCAGGTTGGAAGGGATGTGAGGGCCGGAGAGGCGAGGCAGGTTGTCACTGGGGGAGCTGAAGACACTATACTTCCCCTATAGCTCTGCTTTCCTATTTATAAAATGAAGAGATAGAAGATGTGATCCATACCGATCTTTCCTGACCTGCATTTGGTGCTTCACAGAAGTTACGGCCGTCTCTTCCCAGCCACACGTTTGTTTTATTCCTTCTCTTTATAGTAGTGCAAGTCCCCTGACAGGCACTTTCACCAGAAACTGTTCGACTCACATCCCTTTCGCAGAGACTTTTCTCAGAGCCTATACCATCTAGGTGGTAGAGATGAACAGTTTGCTAATTCTTAGTCTCTCAGATGGCAGCAAAATAGAAGGATGTGGTAGGTCAGTTATTAATGTGCAAAAATAATTTCTCTGGAAGTAATAGCCCAACTTTTTTGTTGTACTCTTCGGAGTTGGGATAGGTGTGTTTGAGATAGCTGATAGTAGGAGAATGTTCAGGATTGTCTTAAGGGCTCAGAATTCTCTTAAGAGCTTTGCGCTGTCTCTTTAACTCGGGAATTTCGGCTCTTACCTATTTTGAGATGTGACACAGTTTCTTGAAGACACACGCATGTTTTCCAAGTCTAGCTTTGTCTCTGTCACTTTCTCTTCACTGGGACACAACACCCGACGCCCACAATTTAAAAGGAAGAAACGTTTATTTTGGCTCATAGCTTGTCAAGGTTTCAGTGTGTAGCTGCCGTGCCCCGGGGCACAGCTGCACGGGCACAGGGGTCTGGCAGATGAGCAGCTGCTTGCCTCTGGGCAGTGGGAAAGAGAACACGGAGGGGAGGGCCGGGAAGAGTAACAGAGCCTTTTTTTTTTTTTTTTTATTTAAAAAAAATAAGAGTACAAAAACGTATTAACAAACAGACACCAATTAGCATAAAAAATAGTACAATCACAACTAATCTATAGACAAGGTGACATGGTCTCAAGAGTGGTTATTGCTTTATCCATTGATATCTTCGAAGTGTAAATATATGAACCCATATACAGACATGCAAATTTAGTCAGACAATTAATCCTCTCTACAACAGAAAAAACACAAAAACCAAAAATCCAAAGACAAAACACAAAACAGGCAAACAACAACAACAACAACAACAAAAAACCACCAATAGTTGCTGCTTTGCATATTGATATCTTCGAAGTGTGTGTTCAGGATAACACATACAGACATGCAAGATTGATCAAATAACCCATCATCAATTATTCCTTAGCATTAAGTGATACAATACAATAGTAGAACCATGTTAGCCCTCCTGCACATATGCATATTCATATATACATACATACATTTTTGTCTCTTTCTTTTCTCCTTTCCCTCGTCCCATCTGTTCTTTGTTTTAGAACAGATTTCCTTCATGTCTCTTAGTTTATATTCCCACGCTCGGGTTCTTACACCAGTGATACAATATGTTGCCTGCACATGTATCACTGATTTATTTCACTTATGAGTATGGACTCCAGTTT
>PVLD010013298.1:0-56604 GCA_004027595.1 Dinomys branickii | reverse complement strand
CACACCAGAATAATTGGTCACCTTACTGTGAAGACAGAGCAAAGCATAACATGTACATAGTATAAAAAGATTAACATTTCAAATCTGATTTCACAGAAGGAATTGCAGGCCAAGACAGTGCTGTGACTGTAACCTCTGAGTTTGTTTTAGGTGACTTTTGAAGGACAGTCACCCCTGAGGATCCTAACAGAAGACTTGTTCCAGAAATCCCACAGATACTCAAATCCATGAATCTCAAAAGGTGTAATATGACCACATAACTTACACAATCTTCCCCTAGACTTTAAATCATCTCTGGATTACTAACGCATCATCAATGCTAAGTAATAGTTGTCACGCTTATCAGTTAGGGAAATTGGAAAAATAGTCTGTACATGTCCAGTACAGGTGAATTTTCCTTCTGAATACTTTCCAACCAAAGTTAGTTCACACTGCAGATGCAGTGCCCACAGCTATGAAAAGCCAACTGTAGCATGTAGCATGTGCAAGGAGACTCCAACCGTCCCTATCAAGTGATAATAAATCCCCTATGTTTTTCGTTCTAATAGGGGAACAATGGGGGGCACAGAGAGTGGGAGAGAAGAGCTCTGCTGCATGGGTCTCTACTTTCCTCACCACCCACCTTCATCCTCATGTCCCTGGCATACTTCTCCAGCTCCTTCCTTATGTCGGCCCTCAACATCTTTGAGACATTGAGGACCAGCTGCTTCCACTCGATGGGCTGGAAGCTATGAGGCTCGTGGGGGACATACAGCCCAATCTTGACCTTCTTGACTGTGTGCAGGTACTTCTTGTAGGAGTCTTCAAAGTCAAAGACAAGGTCACTCAGAGTCCGAAAGGTCAGGGGCTTGTCCATCAGCTCAGCCCTTCGGCTCATGCCCAGCGAGCCGTAGTGGCCATTGCAGTATATTCCCAGCACAACGTGATGAAAGTAATTTCCTGAGAAGTAGGTTTTAAAGCTGATGGGGAATCGCTCAATGGAAGGCTGCCCATTGGTTAAGTATCTTAGATAGTCTGGGTTAAGGAAGAGACTTTAGGCCTTGAAAATTCAGAGCCTGAACTCCCAAAAAGGGAACACAAGTCACAGGGGTTAGTGAGTCGATCCCTCTGCTTCCCAAGAGCCCCACATTTAAAAAGATTCATCTAGCCTTTCATAAGGAGTTTTGAGTATCAACTGCTTTGTGCATTAAAAGAAGCAAAGGAGCTATAGGACAGAGAAAAACTTGCCATCTTCTTTAGTAATCAAATGCCAAACATTAATAAGGTACTCCCTTTCTTGGACAGGAAGAGCTACTTAAGGGTTTTTAATTTTTTATCTCGATCATATGATCAGACTGCCCAGTATGGAACAGACCAGGAGCTAAAGGCCTATGTGCTGGTCGCAGTGATAAATGAAAACCAGGACCCAGGACCTGGAGACGGGAGGCAGGTTGGTGGGACACAATACTAGGGTCAGAGAGGAGTGAAGGTGTCACGTCGCACCTCACCTGCTGTTTCACTGGCCCTGGCCACCTGTGCCGGCAGCCTGGGTTCCGCTCCATCCCCACCCACAGGGCGCCACACTGTGCCTCTCCCTATTCACTGGCCTGTTGGGTTTAGTAGCCACCTTCTTTTTCCTGATATAAATGACCCCTTTTATTGAAAGTAATGTGCAACACTGGCCTGGCTTTGCATTGCAAGCCCTCAGTCAAGATATAGTCCAATAACTACGGCTGCAGGTCCTTCTGCACGACCCACACTCAGACACACAGGGAGCTGGAGGGGCAGGGGGATGGCAGGGTGTGCACTGACTCAGCCCTGGCCCTTCCATGTGGGGTGGCCAGGGCAGACTCACCCCATGGAATGTGTAAATTGTGGCATAACCCTTTCCCACATTGAGCCCAGGGCTGCTTGCAAACTGCCTTTCAGACCCTTTGGGCCCAGGCCATCCTAGGCTATCCTCATATCCACCTCTCTGTCATCTGGGTTTGGCCCAGCCACCCCCCAAGCGCAGCATCAGCCACTTGTGCCCTCACCTCCTTGCCCGGAAGCAAGGACACAAGGCAGGGTGTTCACTAGCACATCTTGAAACCCCACACCAGCCTGGGTCAGGTTGGGTCGTCTCTCCTGGACCCAGTTTTTCTGCAGGGGAACACCAGAAACTCACCGTGTTGCTCCTCTGCTCAAAAGCTTTGGTGGCCCCAGAATGTTTCTAAGGTCGACGCTAACTCCAGTATTTGGCCTAGTGCTCCATGCACGGCACAGGCAGAGGCGCAGTCCTCCCCTCTGAGAATCTCTTCGCTGTTGCCTATGCCCACACCAGCTCAACACAGCGGCCAGAATGACCTGTGTGTGCCCAGAGCAGGTATATGCCACGCTTCTATGCCTCATCTCCTCCAGGACTTCATCCAAATCCCAGGTCAAAGTCCCAGGCTGCCCCGGCCCCCACTCAGCGCTCCTCAGCAGCCCCGTTTCCCCGTGCCCTGGGCTAGCGCACTAACCCACAGGACACCCTGGGCGTGGGTGAGGGATGCACAGGTCTGTGTCCACTGCCCTCTGCACATGGAATCTCTATAATATGAAGCCCAAAGGAAGTGAACATTTAGATGACCTTAAAATGACCTTTACGCTATACTTTTAAAATCAGCAAACTACATCTGCTTCGTTCCTGCTGTGGAAATAAACTGTGGTTCCACTCGCGCATCAGTCGTATGGTGCGGAAGATTCCACCCTGGCAGTTATCTTTGGACTCTAGCAATGGAAGGGCTGGGGGCTTCACTTGCTTCCTGTTTGTGACCTGGCCTGGGCCAGTCTCATGGTTTCCTCCCTTCCTCAGTATCACACCCGCCCTGACAGCCCTCAGCCTCCCCTGGGAGTACCCCTCTCGCTCCCCACAGCAGGAAGGCTGACTGCTGGACGCTTGTCCATCTCTACTGTGACTTCCTGACAGAGCAGAGGCTGAGCCTGCATCCCAGTGTCTGCTGGGAAGGGACTGTGTAACGCTGGTTAGAAGACTGAACCTTAAACGGGGAGAATACACCAGCTTCCGCCTAAAAGACAGCACTCAGTCGGGGGTGAACCCAGGTACCCTGAAGAGGAGGCCCAGACAACCAGCCCATGGCCCAGGACAGCCTTAGTCCTCTGCCCTCAGTTCAGCCACTTCCTGGTGCAAGCTGAACTGGTGTGCAGGGCATGAAATCACTTCCTGAGTCCTCTCACCAGCTCTCTGAAGCTCAGTTCTCCAGGCCCCAAAGAAGGGTGTTCTTCAGTTGGTGAAGCCACTAGTGAGCGTAGTGTGTGTCCCCTGTGCCTACTGGCTGGGGCTAAGGGGCAAAAGATAAAGAAGGCAGACTTCTCTGGAGTCACACTCACAATGGACATGAGGCAGTGCATCCATAAAGCAGCATTACTATGACCCCACTATTCCACTTGTGGGTATGGACTCAAAATAATTGCAAGCAGGGACTTCAACAAGTTATTCATGCACCCATGCTCCTAACAACAATCACAACAGCCATAAGATGGAAACAACCTAAATGCCCTCTGTTGAATAAACAGATAAATAAAAAGTAACATCTATATAAAAAGGTGCTATGGTGCTGTCTTTAAAACAGAGGTCTCACAGTGAGCCACAGCATGGTGAGCCTTGCAGATATTATGCCCAGTAAAATAAGTCAGATACAAAAGGGTGGTAACTGTATGATTCCACTGACCCAAGGTGCCTAGAGGAATCAAATTCTAGAGTCAGGGTGGAAGGAGGGTGCCGGGGGCTGGGAGGAGGAAGGGGGCACTGCTGTTTAATGAAGATGCATTGCAGTGGAGAAGATGAAAAAGCCCTGGAGGTGAAGGGTGATGCATTGTTACACAAGATTATGAATGTTCTACCATCACTGAATTGGACCCCTTAATAATGGCTGAAAGAGTAAACTTTGTGCTGCGAAGGTTTTACCAAAATAAAACAAAGCAAAATATGCTGGAAGAGAGACAAGCCCAGAGATCTCTGAGAGGACAGAGGAGCGGCCTCAGCTCAGCCATACTGGAATTAGTCTCACCATACATAGCAGCTAGGTTGTTATCAGCAAAGCCTTGGGACCCTTCCTCCCACCTTAGAAGGAAGTCAGGTGTGGGCTGGGAAGTATTTGGAGCTTATCCGGGGAGAGTGTAACAGCACCCCAAGCCTTTGGCTAATCTGCTAGCAACCAGCCTCTAGGGAAATGTAGAATCTGCTTGTCACGATGCACCTGTTACTTTAATCAACCATGGTCCTTCAGTACCACAAGCAGCCGTCGCCATGGTCTGCAAGGCCCTCCAAAATAGTTGCTGCAATTCAGAAAATAATTGGAAACCAGAGATCCTTGCATCCCGTATGCATGCCAAAGTGGGTCTGTGCACTTCAGCAAGATAAAAAGTGGTCCTTCATGAAGGACTCTTGCGCTAAAATACAAAGAAAGAAAACACCAGAAGGGCATGTAAACAGACCAGGTGACCATTTGGACAACTGGCCAGCTTCAGGCCGCCAAGCACTGTTTCCGCTACAGGACCTGCAGAAGCGTGAGGCGAGACAGACGAAGACTCAAGTCATCCTTCACCATCCCTATGGAAGAGCGGGACGCGGGTTGCTGACTCACAGCACACAGAAGACAAAGATGCTGGACCTTGAGCTTCATGTTCCTTGTCTGCGTCCAAGAGTCAGATTTCCCTGAGTTCAGCAGCATGAGCTGAATCTCTCCACCCTCTCCGCCTTCCCTGCACTTTTCTAAAAACATCACATGGGTGAGAACAAAGGAACAGCCCGCAGGCTGAAGCAGATCTCTCATCTTGCAAAGGCAGCAGGTAATTCCCGTGACACAGTGCTTACAGTATAGCACCTTGCAGGGTCACGGTGACCTGTGCCTAGGTGCATCCACAGGGGTGCCCGGCAAGGGCATAGTCTGAGGTTAGCACCACCACCCAGCCAAGGGCCACCGCTTGTGTTCTCCTTCACTGATTTCCACAAGCAGATCCCTGGACAATGGTTCACCCCATTAAACTTGCAAGAGGATCTGCTGAACAGCTGTGCCCACAACAGCGCTGGGGCCCTGAACCATCTGCAGGCCGACCCCAGCCCTAGCCTCCTGCTGAGCTCCCAGGCACGCGTTTCATCTCCCGGGAAGGCGAGGGAGGGGCTCCGGAAGGCTAGAGTTTCCATTTTTCAAATGTCAGCCCAGGCACCTGTGGACAATCCTGCTTCAGATCAAGCCTGTGACTGCTCCGCGGATGACAGAGAGGCACAGGAGCTCCTTCCTGTGACAATGGCCAGAAGAGCCGCAAGCCGGCCCGACCAGTCCCATGTCCCTCCACCCAGGGCTGCATTTCCTCCTCCCTGATTTTCCTTCCACATCTCTTTTCAAGTCCTGTTCATGAGCTTTTTGTATCTCACTACACAGGAAAACACTGAGATTTCACTCTTGATCATTCTGTGACTTCTTAGCAACCACATCTATCCTCCCAACACTCACAGATCCCACACTCGTGTTCCCGGTGTTGGTGCCACCATGAACTCCACTCTCCAAGTATCCCATCCCGAATTCAACACTTCAGATTCAACCTGTCCAATCTGAACTTGGGTCCCCATAAATCAGATCTCCCTTTATTATGCAAGCCAAAAAAGTCTTCCTCCGTTAGCTCACATCTCAGCAGCCCATGGTGGCGCTGCGGATCTACTTCCAACCCCTCCTGTCTCCTCACTGCTATGTCTTAGTGCAGGGTGGCACCAAAGGGAAGTGTCCGTGACCTCTCTGTCACTCTCGTGCCCTGGCTCACTCTCCTCCACACTGTCTCCAAACCCAGAAACCTGCGTTTGTCGACTCCTTATCAATTCCTGGTGCAGCAGGCCTCCAAACCCTATTGTTCTACCTCCTTGACAGCTGCTAAAACCGCCTCTCTAATCCTTCTGCATTACCCTGGCCATGGCTCTTGGGTACTGCTCCCTCCCATAACAGCTCCCAGTGGGCTTTGAGGATCCAGGGCCAGCCTTGTCCAATCTGCCCTGTAGGTATGAAGGGCGTCTGCCTCTGACCATGTCTGCTCCATAGCATCGTTCCACCTGTGCTGCCTGTTACCTTTGGGAAAAGGTCACTTTCTACACAACTGGCTTCCCCCAGGATCCCATCTCTCAAGCTCATGTCTCACTGCTTCCTTCGCCTCAGCCCCTCCCAGCCATGCACTCCAGGGGACATGGAGCTTCTCTGCTCCTCTCTTGGACTGTGTTCAATTGCCACCAGCACTGATAAGTGGGTGGCATCGCAGGTTTTCTGGACCATAGGAGGTATGATCAGAAACTACAGTGAATGCTTAAAATTTTTTGAAAAAAAGTTATTACAGTAAAAGACAAAGTATTATTAATTCCCCACAAAGTAGGCCCCAGCCCCGTGCTATTACAATAAATTGTGTTTACAACTGTATGAGTATAAAAGACATTGCCATGAATCTACCTCAGTATACTCCCCCTTACTTCACATATACATCCCATCATCCTTGCCACTTTCTGAAACAGTTCTGGAAGTTCTCTTTCGTGAGTGTCTTTAACAGATCTGATAAAAAAAAAAAATACAGCGAATGCTGTTGCATCACTGTATCATCCACCAGCAGGGCAGCCTCATAGAAACAAGACACTCTGTCCTCAGGTACTTTCTTCACTGGATCTGGCATCATGCAACTTCCGGCTCTTCCCCAAGGGCAGGATGACTGTGAAAGGTAAATGTTTTGAATCGATTCTGGATATCAAGGCAGCCGCAACAGCACAACTAAAGGTGCTCAGGAAAGAGGACTCCAGAACCGCTTCAGGAGGGGCCAGGGTGATGAGATGTATGTCTGAAGTGTGAGGGAGTGCACTGAGGTAGATTAACGGCAATATGTCTTTTTTTTTTTTTTTGAGACAAAGTCTCACTGTGTAGTTCAGGCTGGCCTTGAGTTCACTACATAGCTCAGGCTGGCCTCAAACTCGCAGTGATCCTCCTGCCTCAGCCTGCCAAGTGCTGGGATTTCAGGTGCGCACCACCATGCCCAGCGGCAATGTCTTTTATTGTAACACATCTTTTTAAAACTTAAACATTCAAGGTATATTTTGATCACCCTGCATACTCTTCTCAGGCTGCACAACCAAGAGTAGGGTGGGAAATACAACAGAAAGTGCAAAAAGGACCAGGCCCTGTGTCAGTGGTGTGCATGACGTCAGGATACACTACCATAGCTTGGCCTCCGCCACCACCTGCTCTCCTGCCTCCTCATTCCGCCCGCCCTGAGTGTGTTCCACACCCTTCCCCTCCCCCTCCTTCTGGTCCCCCAGGTTAGAATTCTTGAGAATCTGC
Organism: Dinomys branickii; assembly: GCA_004027595.1. Classification (NCBI taxonomy): domain Eukaryota; kingdom Metazoa; phylum Chordata; class Mammalia; order Rodentia; family Dinomyidae; genus Dinomys; species Dinomys branickii. Next base: position 49,276 of record PVLD010013298.1, on the reverse strand, counting down.
ACGGTCACTGGGCTGAGAGCAGGCCCTGACGGAGGCTGCAGCCAAACCCCTAGGACTGACGCCGCTCCGAGGAGTCAAGCTCTGGTTTGGTGCAACTCTCAAAAGGGAAAGTTAAAGAGAAGCACTGGGGAGTCCACCTACTTCTTTCAGAGTGACACTGAGCATCATCGCTGTGAATTTAGGATGTTACAAGCACAACCAGCTCCACAGTGAGGTCACCACGAATGCAGCAAACTTAAGCACACAGAACCTTAAGGATACATTCCCAGGATGACAGCTTCAAGGCATTTGATCGGCAAAGACTCTCGGGTCATTTCCTTCGCTGTTTCCATTAACCTGTTGGACAGAGCACAGCAGAGGATCTCAGGAACCGTTTGATTCTGAAGTCAGTCAGTCAGTCAGTCAGTCCATCAGCATGCGTTCTCCACACCAGGCACCATGCGGGAACCCAGGGAAGGCCCCAGAGCACAGCTGCACCAAGCAGAACTAAGATCCCACGTCCCCCACTCCCTGCCCTCCCCAAGAGTGTCCACAGGTTGGCGCCACATCCCACAGCATCCTCCCACTGCCAGTTACCCTTCACCCCCGAAGGTGGCCATTGGGCCAGCCCGGTCCTCAGTCCCACCTCCAGCTCGGCCCTCTCCCTCCGCTCCCTGCATTCTAGGCTATCTGGGCACTGAGATTCAGGGAAGAGCCAGTTAGCTGGCAGCTCTCAGGGAAGAGGGAGATTTCCAGCCCACAGTTCATGCACCACTTACCCGCTCAGTGGTCTCATTTTCCTAATTTCAAAGAACTGGGTCCCTGTGTGATTATATCTGTGTGAAGTATGTAAAGGGAAAGTGACAGAAAACTGCAAATGTCCCAGTCCTCTGACAGAAGAAACTGTGCACACTGATTTCTCAGTAGGATTAGAAGATAGGGGCTACTCTTCAGAAGCAGCCCGTGGCCAGAAGGTAGCTAATAGCCTCTAATTCCTCATCTCTCTGCCCTGGAAATCTAATTCTTAGGCCCCAAAGCAGCTCAAACTCTTATAATAGCTCCTCTTAATCTGTTCTGTATTCTGGTTCATTGAATAAAAGTGTCTTATTTTACCTACCAGGCTGCAAGTTCTTTGAGAGTTGGGACCATTTTTAAAAATCATTTTTAAATCACTCATAAAGTTTGGCAGGTTAGCAAATATTATTGAATGAGCACGAAGTGAATGAATGGGTGGGTGGACAGACTGATAGATAAATGGGAGGACGCATGGAAGACTAGAATGGAGGCATGGACGGAAGGCTGGTTGGATGGGGAGAGGAATGGATGGAGGATAGAATGGAAGGACTGACAGAGACGGATGGGAGGAAGAAAGGCCAGATGAACGGCGCCCAGTTTTCAACAGCATACAGATGCAGCAGAGTTTACCACGGAAACATCACCTTCTTGATGGCACTTGACGCTGATTACTAAATCTGAAGAGACTGTACCGTTATCCACATTTTTAATTTAATTGACTGCTCAGAAGGTCCCAGGGATGGTAAGCCTGCCGCAGGTCATTCTGGAGGAGACCAAAGCCTCTCACTGGCTCTTGATTTTTCTCAGCTTAGAGAAAAGTTGCTTTGTATGTTTCACTCTTCAGCCTCAAACAAAGCTGTATGTTTAAAAAGTGCAAGCTGGGAAGATGCTAACGAAGTAGGGATCGGAAGCAGCAGAGGGCGGGGCAGGCATCTGAGAGGTGTGGTGTGCACCACAGAGATAGAGCAGCTACGGAGGGGATGCTCCACCCCCGCCCGAGAGAGCCTGGCGTCCCTGCCCAGCCCAGATGTGCTCGGCTTTGCAGACAAGGGGATACCTAGCAAGCATCTGCGGAGCTCAAAACAGATTGTGGCGCCACCCTTGGAGGCTCTGATTTCAGGCCATGGATCCTACAAGTTCTGGGGATGAGGACCACAGGCTGACTGTGACAAGCTCGCCAGCTTGCGAGTTGATGCTGTAGTAACCACTAACAATACAGATACCTGAAATTCCTGAGATACAACCTACAAAATCTTAGAGACAAAAGAGGAAAACGAGGACCGAAGTATTCTCAATGTGAAGTGATTTTCTTTACCAAAGATTTTACTCAATGAGTGCAGTCCCAGCAGGTTTAACATAGAATTCGATGAGCAAAACTTTGCTTCTATGCCCAACTTTCCCCACTTGTACATTAGTATATACATGGGCTTCATAAAAGAAGATAAACCTAAAATTAAACCTAGCCTGCTTCTCTCAGTTCCTCACAATGAGTGAAGGAGCTCCTGCAGCGGAGTGGGTGAGAAACACCTTCCCGAAGCGCTCCTTGCCCAGTGAGACCTCCCCTGGGCATCAGTCTTCCCAGACCCCACACAAGGTCAGCACTCCAGCCGGTGGTCATTCAGAGGCAGTCCCAGGGGAAGGCAGGATTTGGGTTCTCAACTGTCTACAGCCAGCTGAGCACATCTGTAGTTGGGTCTGCCCATCCCCAGGCCCTGACACCTGTCCTGTGTCCAGGACAAAGAGGTAGGGGTCCCAGAAAGGAACTGAAATCCAGGTCAGAGGGTAGACAAAGAGAGAATGCTCTGCCTTCCCCGCCCTCCTGCAGCCCTGCCCTCTCTCTGCAGTCAGAATGTGACAGGAAAGGAAAGCTAAACAGCACAGCCACGGGGGCAACCATGAAAACGTGGCTGGGTGGGCGCTGCAGGGTGGATGGCAGCTGACCAAGGGACAAGGAAAACTGTGCCAATCTGCCCCGCCCACACCTCCCAGTTGTCCTCTTCGATCTCTGGCCAGGCGGCCTTCGGAAGACCATATTCTAGAGAGAGGGGAGGGAGCCGTTCTAATTTGTCACCTTCTGTAATATTCATTCAGAAAGGGCCAGCTCTTGGGGCCCCAGTCTACCTGCTGTGCCTGAGACTTGGTCTCTGGACCCCAGGGAGTCCCATGTGGGGTGCAGGTTTGAGGCTCACCCCAACCTGAGTCTCTCCGCAGGGGCTGGAGTCTCTCCTGTGTGCCACCTTCTCCCCCTCACATCGCCCCACTTGTCCCCGGAAGAGGCCCTGCAGAGAGCCGATGTTCCATGCTGCGGGCATTGAGAGGTGCACAAGTCATCTTCCCAGAGTGAGCAGCCCCTGGTGTTTTCCCCCAGAACACGCAGCCCTGTGGGGATGCTGCTGGTGTCTGGTCCTGGCAGGGGAGATGCTGAAACCCCGTGGGAGACTCTTGCCTGTGCTGCTCGGTTCCTGCAGCATTACTCAAGGTGCCCTCAGTTTGTTGACTACAAACAACCTGAAGACACTGGAGGAAAAAAGGGACCCAGTGTGTGGCTGGTCTGACCCAGCCTGGACCCACAGGGCTGTATGGCAAGTCTGCAGGGTCAAGTGGAAGGAGAAGACCCCTCCCCCACCACTATCCATGCAAAGCCGGAGAAGGTCACTGGCCTGGTGGCTGTGGGAGCCCAAGGCAGCCCCGGGTGAGTTCCTGAAGATCATGAATGGCCAGGGATGAAGCAAACACGTGAGAGGGGAAAACGGGAACAGAAGAGGAGAGACAGGTATTCAGAAAAAGCAGGGAGAAGGAGGGGACAAAGACGAGTAAGAGGAAGTGGAGAAGGGGACGCTGGATCACAGGGAGACTGCAAAGGACAGGGAGGGACAGGGAAGAAGAGAAGCCCAGGAGGCTCAGGTAGAGCTGGGCTCTGTGGCTGCCCTTGCCCACACCTGCCTGAAGGAGTAAGGCCCCGGTCACTGTGGCCCACCCTCAAATCTCACTCTTTCTGCATTCGGACCCAAGAGCACCCTCCATGCCTGGCCTCCGTGAGCTCTGGAGCACCAACTGGGGATACCCATGCCACCGGATGCACGATGCCATCCCTGCAGCCCAGCTGGAAGGATACTGTAGTGTCTTCATGTAATTCTGGATCGCCTGGAGCCAGTCGGGGATCGTCATGGACAGCCTATAGTTTGGGACCTGGGGAACTGAAGGCTGCAGAGAAAGAGAGACAGGAAACTGTTTATCAAGGAGGCCAGCACAAGGCTTCTGCTACCAGAGAGAGCTCCTGAGAGCAGATGGCCACCCCCGCAGGGCCGCCTGTCCCAGTGCCCGGAACAGTCCATCCGTCACTAAGCTTCCCCCCAGCGCACACTCTACAGTGGCTCTGCTCCGCGCACAATCTCCCGGGCCCTCAGGTGTCACTAGTGTTGAGCAGCTGGTCTCCGCTGTCCTTAGGTGCTCAGGATGGACACACAGGTTCTCCGTTCACCAGCATTTGTATCGCACGACACCTGCTGCCTCGTGGCCAATGCGAGCACCACACACGCAGAGCCCAGGCTGAAGGGTGGGCTAGACCACCGCAGCAAGGCGCTATGGGCACCAAATCTCACTTCTGCTCTCCCCGCCAAGCCCATCTCAGCCTTCTGAGTCCCTTTCCTGACCCACGTGCCTCCTCCCAGGTTGCATGTCCCCAGATGGGAAGGCACAACTCTCTGGCTCCCGACCACCCCGTCAACTACTTCTGACTCTCGCTCTACACTCAGTGAGTGTCTACACTGGAACGTGTGCCAGTCCCGAGACGGGAGGACAAAGGGCCCCCAGGAGGTCGGGGAGGGAGGTCAGCACCCCTTCCTGGAGTGTGGGGCTGACTCCTCTCCACTCTGAACAAGGAGTGAGGATAAACAGGGGACATTAGTCGGGCCTCTCCTGGAAAGCAAGGGCCGTCAGCCACGCACAGATTTTCTCACTTTATCCCCTGCCCCCCACATTTCTGAGTCTCCTGACCTCGGTCTGCCTGGTAGGGCGGGGTCACTGGTGACAGAAACTCAGTCCCTGTGGGCCCAGGAAGGAGGGAGGAAGGGCGCTTCTTTAGGAATCAGCCTCTTAGGGAAAAGCAGAAAAGGCTAAGGGGAAGATGAGTCCCGTAGGGCAGGCTGACAGCCCTGGGGACCAGGGCTTAGCAGACAGAAGAGGAAGCTGCAGACGTCCCTGGGTGGCACAGCCCGGGGCTGCTGGTGACACTGCTGCCCCCCTCTCCCCTTACTGGCTCTCCGGGCACCAGCTGCGCAGAAAGCAGAGCCTCAGTCCCACCCCTTTCCCTAATCCACTGAGGCACTCCACGCTCCTTCCCTCTGTCCCTCAGTCTGTCTTGGCTCTGAGACAGCCCACGTCCCAGCACCTGCCCCCTCAGCTGAAGGAAACCAGTCACACCTCCCACGCAACAGCCAAGACACTGCGTTTGTGTGTGTGTGTGAAAGCGCGCGTGGCTGTGTGGGCAGACACAACCGTTCTGTGGGCTGTGTTTTCTATACAACACCCCCACTCATATAAATCATATTCCTGTCTGAGAGCATCATTCGTGGGCTTAAAACGTTCCAGTTTAAACACACACACACACACACACACACACACACACACACACACACAGAGTCAAAATAAAAGGTTTTCAGGGCACGGTGGTACATGCCTATGATCCCAGCTACTTGAGAGGCTGAGACAGGAGGATCATGTGAGCCTAAGAATTCTAGGACAGCCTGGGAAACATGGTGAGATCCATCTCAAAAACAAAATGAGGGGGCCCTTGTATTTCTGCTCGGCAACATTAGCCTAGGAGCAAACTTTCCTGGGTCACGGTCTTCTAGGGGTACTGATCACATTCTTTTAACTCCCTTCAGCTCCAGAGCCCACAGAGTAGCACGGCAGTGGGGAGCCAGCTGGCAGCTGGGGCTCAGAATAGCAGCCCTGTGGTGCCCGAGGGCTTTTAAAAACAGCTGCAGGGTTACCTCAGCCTGGCTGTGCTGGGAACTGCGGCCACATTTGCTTCCAGCAGGGAGGACAAATGGATGCAGGTCCCACACCCCGGCCTGAAGAGGCTATGGGGGAGAGGACCCCACATGCACACGGGGTGACATCACCGGTGCACTCTGCCATGGTGACTGCCAGAGCTGGCGAGGGACCCCCTGCAGGCTGCCCAGGCTCCCCGAGGACTTTGATGTGACACCAGGGCTCCTCAGTGTTTCCGTGAGGCCCCGCCTCATCCACCTCTGTGGGCTCCAGGTTCAAAGCCCATGCAGTCACCCTCTCACTGTGTGCCGTCACCCTCCCCCAGCCTCCCTCCTCCTCCTGATGTGACATGAGCATCACCTCTTCCCAGGGCCCCAGCAAGGGCAGCAGAGCAGGGCCTGGGGCTGGCTGCCCATTGAGGGGAGGTTGTGTTAGTAGTCAACAGCGACACATTGTCAGGGGCAGAGTCAAGAGAGGCCCATGTTCCAGTGCACCAATTCAAGAGCGTCCCATCCTGAAGATGCCCTTACCCCCAAAGGAGGAGCATGAAAACATCCACTGTCCCATGCAGAAGTGAGTATCTTTAATATCTTTAATTCAGGAAGAGATCATACAAAGTGATAACTCCAAAGGCTGTTTTAAAAATGGCCCCTGAAGGTGGAAGCTCCTCAGGCATCTGTGGGTGTATGAAAGGGACAGACAAAAGTATGGTATGTCCATTCAGTGGAATAGTATTCACCCTTTAAAAAGGACAATTTGGCACATGCTCGAAGATGGAGGAACTTTGAAGACATTTAGCTAAGTGAAATAAACCAGTCACAAAAGGAAAGCTATTAAATAATTCCTCTTATATGAGTCTTCTCAAGTTGTCAGATTCAAAGAGACAAAGAAGAGAGTGGCTGCCAGGGGTGGGAGTGGGGTGTTGGTGTTTAATGTACACCAGTTTCAGCAGAGGAAGATGAAAGAATTTTGGAAATGAAGCATGGTGACAGAAGCACAGTAAGAGTGTGTTTATTGCTACAGAACTGGACACTTAAAAAGGTCGTAAAATGGCAGGTTATTTGTTATGTATATTTTATGACAATAAAAAAGGCCACAAAGACAATTCATAAAAGAAGAAATACAAGAGGTGAATAAGTATTTGAAATCAATATTTGACAAAATTCAGACTCACTAATGGTTTAAGAAGCACAAATTGAGGCCAATTAAAAGCCAGATGTGGTAGTGCACACTTATAATCCCAACATTCTGGGAGGCTGAGGCAGGACGATTGCAAGTTTGAGAAAAGGGCTGGGGATGCAGCTCAATATGAAGGCCCTGGGCTCAATCACCAATACCACCCGCACCAAAAAAACCAAAAAAGTCACTGACAAATGTCACTTTCTACCTCTCGGGTCACCGCGTCCTGAAGAATCTAGAGGGAATGGAGCAGAACCAGCCACGCTGCCTGCAGACCAGGGCCAGACGGGGTGGCACAAGAGGGAAGACAATGAGGTCAAAGAGGGCAATCCCTGGTCCACTTTGCTCTTGCCAAGCGCAAGTGACCTGTCAGATGACACAAGGGACAGGGGAGGCAGCAAGAGGCCAGGCGCCAGCTGTCTTTGACAGGAACGCTGCTCTGGACCCAGGCACCAGCCTCTTCCTGGGAGAGTCAGCTGGGGCAGCACCCGAGGCCCAGGGTGGGCCCCGCCTCCTGCCTTGGGGCAGCCAGCACTCTGCTGGGATTGGCCTGGCACAGAGGTCCTGGTTGCGGCCTTTGGTGGAACACTACAGACAGACAGAAATGCGATTGTGACTCCAGACCTGTGAACCTCAGGTTGCAGGCACAGACCCAGCCCCTTGCCTGCAGCAGAGCCTGGGTTCCCAGGCACTTCACATCTTTCTTCTTTTCTCTTTTCCTCCCTCCCTCCCTCCCTCCCTCCCTCCCTTCCTCCCTCCCTTCCTTCCTCCCTTTTTTCCTCCCTCCCTTCCTTCCACCTCATTTTTAGCACTGAAGATTGAACTCAAGGCTTTCACATGAGCTACACCCCCTGCCCTTTTTATTTTTAATTTTGAGACAGAATTTCTCTAAGTAGCTAAATCACCCAGGTAGGGCTTGAATTGCCATCCTCCTGCCTCGGCCTCCCAGAGTGCTGGGATGACAGGAGTGCAGCACCACACCTACCACATCTACACCTCTTCACTCTCACTTGAACAAAGCTCGGACTCTTCAGGGTGAACTCTTTCCCACTTTGGAATCAGTGTGAGAAAGGCACAAACCCACATGGGTTGCGAGAAGCCAGCTGTTTCCTGCTGAATCCACAGTTTTGGGCCAAGTCCTTGCCAGCCAAGAGGGCAAAACGAAGTGTTTCCTTCTACGCCAAGCGGTGGTGCTCGGCCTCTCCCTTCTTGTTATCCTCCAGAGATTCTTGCTGTTTTCTCAAATGGTCCCTACAAAGCCCTGGATTTGACTAGTCGAGTGCTGACTTCAGTCTCAGGAAACACAAGGAAGAGGCCTGCAGTCACGGATTTGGGACAGAGGAATCCTGTCCCAGCCCAGGACAGATATCTGGACCTTCAGGCAGAATCCACCATGGGTGCTAACAGAATGTCCGGTGCCCCCCACCCTTGAAATCTTCTCTGTGCCGTTTTTTGGGGGGGTTCTTTTTGGACAGGTTTTTACTATGCAGTTCAGGCTGACCTCAAACTCACAGCAGTGCTCCTGCCTCAGCCTCCCAAGTACCCTAAGAGTGCGCCAGCCACCATGCCCAGCTTCCCTGTGCCTTCTTAGTCCACATTCAACTGAGGACAGTGGCTCCTCTCTCTGGAACTCTCCACTCCTCCACCTCAGCCCAGCAGCCCTCTGCAGTACAAGGCTCAGCAAGATGTGCACTGAGGGAAGAAATAAAGGACTTGGTGAGCTCAGCTCGAGCCCCTGCGGTGGGAGATCTTTGGGACTGTGCCCACGTCAGGGCTGGCTGGGGCAAGGCTTGTGGGCTGATGATGCCACAATGATGCTGCAGACAGACAGCCACCACGGAGACGAGTAGACAGCAGAGTAAGGTGAGCTCCTGGTCTAGGTTCACAAGTGACCGGGTTTCAGAGTCCCGGCTCAGCAGCTGCTCCCCCTTGACTGGTTGCGGGCCACTGGGAGAACAGTGTGACGTGGCCACTGTATTGACAAGGGAACAGCACCCCACTCTCAGAAAGTTGCAGGTGCAGGTCTCAGGAAAGAGAAATCTATGTTCTGAACCACTCAGACAACAGGAATGCTGTGTTTTACAGCCGCGTGTTTTAGGGGACTGACTGATGGCAACTCGCAACTGTCCTAGAAAAGATAAAAGGCACCACCTGTGGACGCAGAAGACTAACAGAAGCTGTGGAGTGACAGATGTTGCAGTTCTGAGGCCCCTAGTCACAGATCAGCATTACAGACACAGACTCCTGGGTCAGAATGCCATGGAACTTTACAGTTGGAAAGAACAATGCATACAATTTGGTCTATTTCCATTGCATAAAGAAAAGTAAGGCCAGAGACCTGAAGTGAACGACCTGGCCGAAGCTCGAAGTAACACACAAGCAAAGCTAGAATTCAGTCCCTCTCCTGTTCTTTGTAGTCCCTCCTACCATAGGAACCTTGTCTGTAGCACCAAGGTTGCTGTAGGAGCAAAGAAAGTGGACGCATATGAGTTCGACTATGGCCATGCAAGAACTGGTGGTAAGATGTGGCTGAGAGAGGACGGGGGAGTGTTCCTGTTCAGTCTAAGGAAAGAGCTTCCCCTGCCCCAACCTGGCATGGCCTGACACTGCCAGTGCCTGCCCCTCAGGCAGGCAGCCCCCCCCACCCTGATTCCCAGGCCTTCAGAAAGTCAGGGATGCGGCTAGGGAGTGGGAGACTGTCTGACCAATACTGCATTCACGATTCTCAAATGGAGAGGGGTTTCCCACACAAGAATGCAACTTAGGTTGAGGGTGAGGCCAAAAGACACCAGGGAACTACGCATCAGGGAACCACTGGTCCTGTCGCCACCCCTTCCTGATATAGGGGCCCTGGTGCCAAAGTTTCTGCAGCCTAGAAACAGGGCAGTTGGTGCTATGGGACTAGGCACAGGTAATTAGGGCTGACACTCAAGCAGACAGGCTTCCGGCCCGGCCGGCCTTAATGATGCTTGCCTTGGCCAGCAGGGTAATGAAACCCTGTAACTGAGCAGCAGGAAGTTGATGGAGACTCTGTCACTTCCCCAAGGGCACACAGCCTTGTAGATGCTCAGCTGTCATCAGGCTGGGGACTCTACCAGATGGCTTTCCAGGTCTCAGGTGTGGCATTCCTAGACCTGCGTGGGAATCTCTGGAGCCATGCCAGTGCAGCCAGGGCCCGGGGGACACCATCCACTGCACCGTAACTCTGGCTCAGCAGCTGGGCTCCCTGGGGCACCTCCTGCTATTTTATGTAACACAGCTACTCCCACCAGGGGCCATCTCCCTCCCCTAGTAACACATCCTTGGCCGCCAAGCCCAATCCGCTTGCTGGCTCCTCTCCAAAGTGAAAAGACAGCTTCTCTCCCAAGCCTCTTCTTTCACCCAGGGACTAACTCATCCTGTGTACTGGAAAGTCCCTTGGAAACCACAGCCAAACTTCCTTTTCTGTTTTTTGCTTGGAGCCCAGAGAAGCTGGAAAGTGACAGTTCACTGTTTTGCAAGTTTCAGAGGTGAAAGTCACTGTTGGGGAGGAAAAAAATTGGCAAAAAGTCTAGAAATGATTCACACTGAGAAGTCTGGTTGATTGCAATAGCTTAATAAATCATGTTCTAGGGGGCTAGGGGAGGAGCAAGAGATTTCAAAGAAGACAAGCTGGGGGTGCTCCTTGGGGGTGGACACAGCCTTGAACCCTCTGTTGTTACTTGGGGGCTCCAGCTTTCGCAAGAAAGGGTTAAGGAAATAATGGAGTTTGGTTCCAGATTTGGAGAAATCTTGGCACAACACAAGCATATGGAGTGCAGAGCATCAAGCCGCTACCTGCCCCGCCCCCGCTCACAAGGCTTCCCTTGGGGCGGGGGGGACGGACAGAAGGGAGCCTCAGAGCTGTCCCACCATCGCCCACCTTTTCTCTTAGCACTGACCTTTGCCAGAAAGACCGCGTTCCTGATGGCCCCCACCATCTCTCCGCCCTTCGGGTGCACCTTGGCCACGTGCATCCACATGCGTTCCCAGGTGTGGCTGTCCATGGGAAAGCCGCTCTTGTTCACGTGGAACAGCACTCCGCCGTCTTTGTCCTCCTCCTCGGAGCCCCCGCTGGTGGCGAGGCTCACCGGGCGCGCGTGGCTGCTCCGGGACCGGGTGCTTTTGGCGCCTTTAGGGTGGGGGCAGCGGTGAGTGTCCGCCGCCGAGCCGGTCATGGTGGGGCGAGGGTGTGGGGCGGAGGCGCGGGGCGTCGGCGCAAGGATCAGCGCCCCGCGCGCGTGGCCTTCTCCATGCTGCTGGTGCCGCAGGATGCGCCGAGGGGGAGCGCGGCGGGCTCCCGCTCACGGGCCGGGCCTGGAAGCAGGGAGACAGCAGACACGCGCTGAACGAACGTGCAGGGGTGTGAGTGGAGGCCCCTGGTGTCCCCGTGCCATCCTCCGCTGCCCTCCAAGGGGGACATGTCCCTCCACCCCGCTCGCCGAGGACCTGAACCCCAGCTTTCTGCCTTGCGATCGCTAGAAAAGCGGCTCGGAATTTGCAACCAGGCTTCACACCCACCTAAACCGCCAGCGGGGATGTGAGGCGTTGGGGGAGGGATCCAGAGTGGACCGTGTGGGCAGAAGAAAGGCAGCTCCTGTCGCGTGAAGGAACAGGAGGTCCCCGCAAAGCTCCACACGGTCCTCGGTCCCCAGATGTGGCCGGGCGACAAGCAGAGCCCAGAACGCGCCGGCACGTGAGCACCCGGGGCTGGAGCGGGCGCTGCAGCAGCCTCGGCTAGCGAAGGAGGCGCGGTTTCTTTCAAGAAGACCCCCCACCCCACCCCGACCTCGGCGGGCGAAGGGGCGGCCCCAACCCCAGGAGAAGCCCCTCGCCCCCTTCTCTGGAGTCCAGAGTCCGGCACCCGAGGGGCGCGGGACGCGCTCGGCGTGGGAGACCCACCTGGGGGCAGCGCGCTTCATTGCTGTCGAGCCTCTCCGGGGGATTGCGGGCGGCGAGGGCTGCTGCTGCCCGGCCCTGGGCTGCCACTTCTGGGGCTGCTGCGGCCGTCCACTCAGTCCATGTCCCATTCTCGAATGTTATTCTGTGACATATAACCGAGTCACCCGGGCAGCCGCCGATGTTCCGAAGGTGTTCATTGGCCGCCGCAACAAAGAGGGGCGGGGCCCAGGCTCGAGACCCCACCTCCCCGAGTTCCGCAGAGCTCTGATTGGCTTCGAGCTCCTCGGGCGGGAGGGGACCCGAGGTAAGGAAGCTGGGCGGCCACGCGAAATCCGATAGCTGTAGAGTCCTGGGATCCCCGCCGGGCTAGAGAGGTTGTCCGTGGGTCTGAAGATCCAGTTTCCCTAGGGGTCGTGGCCCCGGGGAGGTTTTTCATTTATGAGAAGCAGAAGAGAAGCAAAGCCACTCTAGAGTGACCCAGAGGCAGAGCAGGGCTGGGCATTTCGCCTGTTCCTGCCAGCGATGATGGAGAATTCGAGCAAGGGGCTTAAGTTTATGTGTGCACAAAATTGAGTATGTTTTTAAATACTACAATTTACCCCCAGATTAACAAGTGCGCACAGCCTTGAACCCTCTGTTGTTAGTCATGACTAATGAAGTCCCTATAAACCCAAGCGGATGTGCAACTCTAAAGCCCAAGAGGTGAGCCAGACCCGGTTCTGCCCCAGCTGCTGGGTTAGAGGTGCTACAAAGTCATGATGGAATGGGCCGCTTTCCACGCTCCCCGCGGAGGCGCCTTTGCTCTAAAGGGGGCGTCCTTTTCTTTTTAGGAACGAGAAGATCGAGGAGAGGTGGAAAAAGCATCAGACTACTTCTCTGCAGGCAGAGTCTTTTGCTGAGCTGGGTGGCGCTGGACAAGTCACATCTCTGTGCGTCATTTTAGCACTCTGGCAGCGCTCTGATTGCGTCCCATGGACATTTGGGGACCTGGCTAGAGCCAGCGTGCCAGCCTCGCGAGAGCTGTTGAGAGCGCCCTCGGGAAGGTAACTGACAGAGCGGCTCCTAGATGCTCAGCCCCACCGCGGCCTGAGATGCACGGGAACTGATCCACCAGCGGGCGTGGGCACGGCGTCTGCCGAGAAGCCCCAGGCACAGCTGAGAGCCAGGACTTAGGCGAGAGGACCTAGGTTCAGGACCCAGCCCTCGCCCTGCACCGTTCAACTACCGGAGCCCAGACCTGGTTTTCTGCAGTCAGCAGCAAGAGCAGCGACTTGGGTCAGTGTAGAAGAGGAGACCAGCAGTTCCTACGACTCTTGAGTTTGTGCAGCTCTAATTCATACCTGGGAGAAAAGTCAGAAAACTGAAAGAAAAGTCTCCTTTCACGATATATTTGCTTTAGTTTTCATCTTCTCATTAGAAGGAAGCATGCCTCAAAGAGTGATCTATTTTTTTCATTTTAAACATTCTTCCTTTTTTTTTTTCATTCATCTCCCATATCTACTATCTCCAACCTCCCTTGAAGTTCCCAGTCCAGGAGACAAGAATTTCAGGATGAGGAGGATCGGAATTTGGCCTGACAATCAAGTAGACCCGCAGGGTCCTGAGTTCGATCCCCAGTACCGCCAAAAAAAAAAAAAAAAAAAAAAAAAAAAATCAAGTAGACCGGCGGTGAACATAGAAGAATGGTAGGGGTCACCGTCTTGTGATCGTGCCCTGGAATCTGTCCCCAGGTGGGCCAATTACAAACAACTACAATGACCTTGTTAAACCTACACCCCAACCCTGCTTTACCTGCATAAAAGGACGTGCCTGTCCAGGGCATCTCATAGAAGCATATTTGTCCTTTAGTCCAGGGCACTGGTGGAGGTTATCAGCTCATCTTTGCCTCCGAGTATCTCAGTCAAGGGAGGAGAACTTTCATTGCTCATTTCCAGTATTCTGTGGGTCCCTTCTCTACTTTTCTGGGGTGGGTGGGCAGAGGGCCAAGTGATAAGGCATATGATGGCATTTGGAAGACTTAGCTGCTCTTCCAAAGAGGTGCTGTGAAGGCCCCTGAAGTGGACTGTGCAGTCCCAGGGAAGGCACTGGGACTCAGAAGGAGTCTAGCTCAGAATTCCTTTGCACTTATATGTTGCACAGGGCTGCATGGACCAGCCAACACGGTTCGTCCTTTCCATGTGTATTCTGTGTCATGTGACCTTGTGACAACCCAGGCCGTAAAAAATATTAGTAGTTTTGAAAGGTCAATAGTAAGAGCGACAGTCATAGATATACACAGCAAGACAAGGCCAGTTTGTGATTTGAACCAGAACTCATGGTGACAGGATGCGCAGCCTATGACAGCGCAGCTGCTGCCTTCCTTGCCATTGTGACCGGTATAGCAGAGAAGGGTGGTAGGAAGCTTTGAAATGGAAAGAGCTGGGTTCAAACAGTATCTTATTATTCAAGTGTCAAGTGCTGGAATCGCAAGGATAAATAAGACAACATCTGACCCCACTGGATCCTATTTTGAGCTCCACCATTTGTTGATGGTGCAATTTTAGGTAAGTTACTAAATGTCTCTAAGCCTTAACTTTGGAGTGGGTTGAATACTGCTCCGAAGGGATGTGAAGATTCAGAGAGGCCCACATAGTGCCTCATCCCTGTTACCCAGGGCTTCCTCTGACTCTGAGACCATTCCACAGACAGATTTGGAGACATTTATTCCCAGAGCATCTCATTATGTGAGCCGGAGAGACTGAGAAATGGTTTAAGAGGCATCCATTTCAATCAGGCCATGAGTGTGCGGAGGGGGAAAGCAGAAGCTAGGGGTGGGCAGGAAAAGAGGTGGGCAAGGGAATGGGCAGTGTCTCCATTACTGGCTGGGCAGCATGTGTCCCTCCCCTGAAATTCACATGCTGAAGTTCTAAACCCAGTACCTGGAGCATGACCTTAGTTGGAAAAATTGCCATGCATGTGTAATTGGTTCAGATGAGGTCAGTCCAACGTGACTGAGGTCACAGGGAGAATGCCTGTGGAGATGCGCACCCAGGAATTTGCAGAAACCGGGAGAAAGGCCTGGACCAAATCTGTCCCTAGAGCCTTCAAAGGGAACATGGGAAGGGAACACAGCCCTGCGGATGCCTTGATCTCAGACTTCAGCAGCGTGAGCCAATATATTTTATTTTTCTGTTTGCACTGCTCGGCTTGTGGTGCAATTTGTTAGGGCCACCCTGGCCAACCGGACATGCCCCAGATCAGGCTTTAGGCTCATGGAGTCCACCTGGGCCTGCAGAGTCCAAGATCAGCCTGAGCTGGGAAGTGCACTGATGCACTGACTTTTCCACTAAAATCAACACCAACATTCTGTCAGTCACGAGATTCCACAATCCTTGTCTTGTGCCAGGACAGCAGAAGAAAATCTCAAACGAGAGGTGGGTCTCTCCCGAGGGCTCAGGAAAATAGAGGAGGCTCTTCAACCTTCGCTCCCCCAAATGACATGTTCCACACATTCCGGAGTAGCCTCCTCACTATGTAAATCAACATCCATTCATACTCTGTTTTGTATCTTCCCTAATTGTTTTGGGTATAGGTCTTGCCATATAAATGACAAAACAGAAAAGAACATGTACTGAATGCTTTTTTTTTTTGGACATAGGGTTCAGGCTGGTTTAGGACTCACTATATAGCCCAGGCTGGCCTCAGACTCACTGTGATCCTCCAGCCTCAGCTCCCGAGTGCTGAGATTACAGGCCTGCACTACCACGCCCAGTTGAATACTTAATTTATGCCACGCACAGTTTAAGCACGTCATATGCATTATGTTATTTAAGGTGCACAGGAAACCCATGAGATAAATTTTAAATTGAGACTAGGAAATTTTAAGTAATTTGTCTAAGGTCTAGCCAGTGAATGGAAATGTGGTTTGGATTGCGAGTGTCCTCAAAAGGTCCATGTGTTGGATATTGGGCCCTCAGCATGGTGCTTCTGGGGAGTGGACACCTTAAGAGGTGGGACCAAGTTGGGGGTGGGGGGAAGTCATTGGGGGTGTGGCCTTAAGGGAGCTGTGGGACCCTGGCCTGTTTTGTTCTCTTTGGCTCCTTGGCCACCAGGAAATGGCTTGGCTTTGCTATGTGCTCCTGCTGAGAGGTGCTGGCCTCCAGTAGAGGCCCATTAGCAACAAGGCTGGCAGACCACAACTCCAGCTTCCAAAAGTGCTGCAAAATAAACCTTTCCCCCTCGAAAGCTGATCCCTTCAGGTATGTATGATAATGACAAATGCCAACACTGGAAATCACAAACATAATTTGTCTACTGGAGCTTTAGTTCTGAATGGACAAAGGCATTTATAAAAGGATCTTCCAAGAATTTGTAACTACACCCCTGTTTTCATATTCAGTGTGTACTACAGAGTGGTGAGGAAAACTCAGGTTAGAAAGTTAAACTTCAGGGCTTCCAGGTTATAACACCCATAGGGGGCTGGAGACAGCAGAGGTCCACTTCTAGAGAAGTACATCCTCAACCTGGACCCGCTGGGAACCCTAAAGAGCTCAGGCAGACGGAACTCATGTTTTAAAAATGACCAACTCATACCAGGCATGGTGGTGAAGACCTTCAACCTCAGCATTCTTGAGGCATGAGGATTGCAAGTTTGAGTTCAGCATGGGCAACTTAGTGACTTAGGAAGAACACCACCACCACCACCACCACCTGCCCCTGCCCCGCGCACACTTGCCCATAGGGTTAATGATATCACTTAGTTATTATATACTGATCAGGTCCACAATCTCCCAAATGAGTGTACAGCAAAGGCTAAATAAAAGAGGCATAAAGATTTCAGTGCTCCAGAGGATCAGAACCCTCACAGAATCCGAGATTCTCTCAGGGCTAAGACCAAGACCTTCTCTGGGTGGCCTGTATTTATTTAGTCATCAGAAGAAGGGAGGGGAATGCTCAAGAAGGGTGGAACCGCTCAAAGACTTCTCCAAGTAAGGTATTAAATATCCACCCAGGAGTGAGAGATGCCTCAGGCTACAGTCTTTAACTAGTTGAGGTTTGATTCAGGTATCCTTGGCTGTGACCTTGGCTTATCCTTTAAGACTTCATGGCTTCACCCATTACAGGCCTTAGTTGGGATCAGTGACTCACAGAGGTTCACTTACTATGAGTCCACCACCCCCTCCAGACAAAGAAGTTAGGCCTTGGACAGGCTCACAAGTAAACATGGAAAGCCAATTGGTTAAGTCCTGCTCAGGGCTGCTTCATAGTGGCCTCCATTACCCGTCTCAAAGCAAAAAAGGCCTGGGGGAGTAGCTCAGTGTGAAGGCTCTGGGTTTAATCTCAGTACTAAATCAAACCAACAAAAACCCCAAGTCACAAGCAAGCCAAAAGTATGCATAAATAACTAGAGTTAAACCTTTAAGGACTTCACAGAGAGAAATGTTGTTTAAAATTTTTACAGAAATAAAAAAAAAAAAGGAACACACAGGAGAAAAGTTAAAACCTACCAGATTTGAGAAAGAACTGTCTAGAACATGACAAACGCAGTCACTGAAAGTAAAAGCTCATTATATGGTGTATGTCAGGATGGCCTAATTGCAAATAGACCGAAAGAGATTTTTTTTTTCCTTTTGCTTCCACTGGGCAGGTTGAGCGAGTTGGTGAGGCAGATTTCTATACTTAGTCATTTGAAGACTCGGTCCGACAGAGGTGCTGCCTTTTTTTAGCACATGGCTTTTCAGATTTTCCTGGGTGTCATTTTTATTTCAGGGATCAGAAGGGGGAAAACAAGAGTGTGTGTAGGAAGTGTTTTATCAACCAGGCCTAGATGTGGAGTGCCTGTCTTTCGCTCTCAGCCCAGGGCGGAGGAGACGGGGGCTCAACCCCATAACCCCACACAGAAGAAGCAACTGTGGAGCATGCAAGGAGAGCACCAATAAAAATCAACAAACCCATCGAAAGGACGTAAAATGGTAGAAGCAGAGAGGTCGCCAGAATTCACCAATCATGAAACCCCAAAGAGGAGACATAAGGTCTGACCCGAGGATGTGGGAAGCTCCCTGATCAGGACTTGATTCTGTTCCCTGGAAGGATTCTTTGTGCCTTGGTATCCATGACTCCCCACTCTGCAGTCTGAGAAGTTCTTGCCAGTCTATGACCTGTAAGTGACACCTTCTTGTATCCAATGTCATGCTAGTGTGGATTTGTAAGCATGGATTATTTTAAAGCTTATGAAGTCAGAAAGGGCATAGTGGTAACACCTGCAGTCTCAACCACTCAGGGCACTGAGGCAGGAGAATCCCTTGAGCCAAAATTTCAAGGCCAGCCTGAGTGACATATGAAGACCATAACTCATAATTAAAAATAGGTTTTTTGGCAAAGCTGAGTTTGTGATTTCTTTATGGTCCTTCTCAAATTTAATAGGCTTCTAATCTGTTTCTATATAGTTCCATATGCCACAAGCATATTGATAGTTCTCTCCTAAATAAAATTCTCAAACCTGATCGATGTCCTTGCTCCATGCCCTTCTATTTAACCTAACAATGATTATTTTGAGCCCACATGAAGCAATGGGCTTGGGTCAGAATCACTTTGTTTTTATGAGATGTGTCATTGGCCTTAGTCACACAAAACTTTTATGAGGACATGCATGAGGCCCTGTATTCTGTTCCTAACATCACACACAAAAAAGAAGAAAACCAAAACAAAAGAACAAAAGCTACCTTTTTTTAGTTTTACTTAGTGCTGCTTAAGACCGAGAAGCAATTTTCCCCAGTACTACCAGAGCCCAAATATCTGGGCGCAGTCCCTGCTTTTCCGTGGTAGTTCTTTCCTGTGATCCTATTGTTATCTAAAAGCCTTGCTAAACACAGTAGGGGGGAGCCAATAAGCATTCATTCATGCTATGACTCTTTCCAGCAATTTCCTTTAAAGCAACAGAATCAGTACTAGGCATTTGGTCTGATTTGGAAGTCACTGTAAGTGACCATTTTGCTACATTTCTTGTCACTAAATAATCTGAGTCTCTATCTTTCCAGCTTAGAGTGTATATTTCTGTGCCATGTGCACCAGGCCATTATGATGAAGCCACGTGTTTAAGCTTAGGATCCCGTTTCTAGTACTAATAGGAAAGTCTAGAAACAGGAGTTACAAACTAGGAACTCAGTAAAATTCGAAGAAAATGGAAGGGGAGATTACAAACAGAAGGGGTATAGATTAAAAAATATATAGGAAGAAAGACTAATAAACCAGGAGAAACATCTGGCAAGACTAATAAGAAAAAGGAAAAAAAAGAAATGATGTAAGCAAAAGTAGGAAAAAATGCAATTGGAGGAAGACATACTCAAATATACTAATATAACAGGTTAAATAGGTAATAGAGATAGGCGACTGAGGCAGGAGGATTCAAGTTTGAGCCCATCCCGGTGATTTACTAAGATCCTGGTTAAAAATAAAAAATAAAAATGGTTAGGAATATGACTCAGCATGAAGCCCCTGCGCTCAGTCCCTGGTACCAGCAAAAAGATAACAGAATGCCATGGAAACCTCATGCCAGTGAATTTGGAAACAAACAAAATTGACAATTTCTAGGAAAATATAGTGTCAAACCTAACTTGAGAAAGAAAAAAAAAATCTCGCACCATCAAAAAAGAAAAATCTCAGTAGCCCAGTGATTGTTAAAATCTATCCTCCACGAAATTACCCGACACTACTGACCCATTTTCTCACTGCGGGGATAAAATACCTGATACCCACAACTTGCAGGAAGCAAGTTTTACTTGGCTCATAGCTTCAGAGGGCTCAGTCCACGGTAACAGCTGGCTCCATGGCAGGACCATCATGGCACAAGCTGTTCATTTCATGGCGGTCAGGAATCAGAGCACAGGGGTGTATGACAGGGAGAGACGTAGCTTGCAAAGGCACACATAATAGCCCATTCAGATTAATCAGTAAATTAACCAACTAATAAAAATGGCATCCTCATAATCCAGCTGTCTCTCCCAATGTCTCAGTACAGTCAAGGTGATGAGTAACTGGCATTCTGATCAAGAGTGTGTTGTATATCAAACATTGAAGAAACATATCCTATACAAAACATTTGAAAAAATAGAAAAGCCAGTGTTAACATAAACTGGTAAAATCTTGGTATCCAATTAAGACAAGAAAAATATGAATGGAAATCTCTATTTTGAATATAAAGGAAAATACCCTAAACAAAAATTTTCAAGTTGAACCTAGCAATGTACAGTCTATTATACATCTTAACCAAATTGAAACTAGACTCCTGCTTCCCACCATATAGAAAAATTAATGCTGTGTGAGTTCATTAGTCTGTTATGGTTTATACATTGTGCCAACTTGGGGAGTCTAGAGGTTTGGCTGAGTGACTCAGCAGGAAGCCAAGGTGCTTGCTTTGTACAGATCCTGAGCCTGTGGAAGAGGAGGACATGGAGACTATGTGAGAGCTACACGCACCCTGGGTGGGGGTAGGCTGTTTACAATGTAAGGGAGAAAAAGAGGCCGCTTGCAGCCATTCCTCACTTTTCCTGGTTGTTTTTTTGCTGTGCTCTGCTACCATGAGCACTTGCCCTCTGCCATGTGCCACTCTGCCTCTGAACCAGCCCAGTATGGACTGAGACCTCCAGGACTGTAAGCTAAATAAACCTTTCCTTCCTTCCTTCATTTTGGGCGTTGGGTATTTTGTCTCACGAACAAGAGAAATTAACTAAGACACAGTCTTAACATCACTGCTATGATTCTAATGGTGTCATGCTGTGGTAAATGTACAGCTGTACTCAGGAAGTATGCTTCCTTCAAAAAATTAAGTTTGACTGTTAAATGTGTGAGTTGACAGTGCAAGTCTTGGAAATAACAGTTTTTGGGTTTTTTAAAAAGTTAACTGACACCACAAGAGGGCAATCAGTGAAATCCAAAATGTAAGACATGGTATCCTGTCCCTAACAAATTAATGCAAATTAATGGTAATGAATGTAAAATAAGGTGGGGTGGAAAAGAACCAAATAGAATTTGAAAGACTTAAGATACTTAGCAACCAAAGGCAATAAGTGTATCTTGCTTTGGAGTCTCTTTAAAATAAACAACTATAGGAGCTGGAGATGTAGCTCAACACCTGCCCGGCAAGCACAGCTTAGAAGTTTGATTCCTGGTACCAAAAACTAAAATAAAATAAAATACAACTATAAAGCAAAAAAGAAAAACAAAACCTATCAGAGAAAATTAAGGCACTTTGAATATAGAGCTAGACATTATATAATATTAAAGACTTGTCATCTTATTGAGTTTGATAGTGATGTGGTAGTCATACACAAATCTTTTCAGACAGATAACAAAGTATAGGTGAAATGATTCAGTGGCTAGGATTTGCTTTACAATGTTGACAAAGAAAAATTAACAAAATAGTCATAATTTTTGAGCAGAAAGATGGGATTAAGAAGTCATTAAATTATTTTTCCAGTTTTTGTGTTTGAAGTTTTCCACATAAATGAAGACATGTACTGAATTAGTTAACTTATTAACAGATGTATTGGACACAGCTCAAACCACACCTCATATTCTTTAGACCTGGTCTTACTCCTGGAGTCAGCAGCTATCTCCCTGCCCATCTTCATCATCAGCCGGCCACTCGGGACCCAGAAGATCCTCTTCCGGGCAAGTGGCCGGCCACATGCCTCTTCTCCACCACTGCAGGGCTCAGATTAAATGCTAGGCCACAGATGTGAGATCTGGCTTCCCAGCAGCCATCCAATGGGATTGGTGATGCAACCTACAGCAATCATTCCCCATAGAGTATTTTGACAAATGAGAAACAGGAAATGGCGGGGAGCTGGGTGGAGAACCATTCCTTCTTCCCTCCAATGGACTGTTTCAGTTGAGAGTTTTCCAATATGGCAGTCTGGAGATGTTCCACTGAGCAGCATGCCGGCCTCTATGCAGCTGGACACAAAGCAGCTGGCTTCCTAACATACCACCTTGCATTGCTTCTCATTATGTCCACCCTCATTTCCCTTTTTACCTATTTTCGCTGTCTCCCCCAACCAGCACTTAATCTCTACTTTAGGTTTTAGAGAAATTCAGTTTAGACAGGTAACTGTAGAAAGCAAAGCTTCAAGATGGATTTTGAGATCATATTGCCCACCTACAAAAGATCAATACAACAGTACCCCAGCTTTCACTAAGGTTTAATTGGGTGGAGAGTAAGACATTAGGACATTAATTAGTGGTTGTACTTACTCAGCTTGAAAACAATAATTATATAGCACTAGGGAACCTTTTCACTCAGATAATGCTAAAAATGAAGAAGGAAGTTCTTGTCCCTCCCAAATCCTAAGCCAAAGCAGAGTTTGAAAGCCATGAAGGCAGTGCCTAACAGTATCTACAGTCATACACACAAAAGAAGATCCACACATCCCTCACGTCCTGGTAGCCCAGGACACTGAGGCTTTGTGTAGCCCACTCATCCTGGCACCCCCAGGACAGACGAGTAGCCATGATGCCATCATTAAGGTCCCTGGACCACAGAGTTAGCCATGATGAAAATAGAAGATAAGAACACATACCCATTCACTGGAGGTGTCAAAACCAGCAAGCACCAGAAAAAGCACTGTGAATAAGCACTATAATATGGATATGGCCAAGGTCCTTACCCTGATCAGCCTGGGGGTAGAAAAGAAGCCTGCAGTCCACCAGCTCCTGATTGTCATGCTTTGAACACTGCTAATAAAATCAGGATCATCTAAACTGAATCCAGCTGGATAGTTCTAAATATATTTCTTCACCATATTTAAAAAAATGATAAGGTATAAGAGACCTGGGAGACACAGAATGCCAGGCTCAGAGCAGTTAATTATGAACCCCTGAAATTCTCTGAATGCCGGAGAGGCTGTAGGGCAACTTTAAAGGAAAGCATTCTTTCCTGCAGTCATAGGGTAAACTCTTAAAATCAAACCCAGAGTCTGATCACAGTAGAGTAGGACAGCAACAGAGACTCATGTATGGCCTAACAAGCTGCCCTTTCACAGTCAGAGCCCTGGTAGGGAAAGTGTAGGAGCCCCAAGAGCTGCGATTGGAATATCTCAGTGGATGACTATCTCACCTTCAAAACCACTGAACCGTCCTGCTCTCTCCAGACCCCTTTATTCATGACCTGGCCTCCCTTAAGACCTGCCCTGCCGACTTATCCCCTCCATCAGTACCCAGAGTCAGGTTGTGGCAGAACCTGCACAGGGGAGCAAAAGGGCTGCTGCAGAGAGAAAAGACGCACATGCCAAGGTCCGGGGGACTTGGCTAGAGAGCACCGGCAGGAGCTGTGGACAGTGCGGGAGCATCTTATGCAGTGAGGGGGGAGCGCACCAGAGCAGAAAGCTCACCTGAGAAGACTCACTGACTGGGGCTCTTCATGCAGAACTCAGTATTTAACATGTTAGCAAAACTGTCTGGAGCTCATTCTAAGAGCCGGCTGGGAAGCCAGTGTGAATCCTGGTCGTTAACAGTGGCCACAAGCAAGGTGAAGAAGACAGATTTTTTTTGCATAGGATTGAAAAACTCCAGAAGACTTGGGAAGAAATATTTAAAGGGTTTATTCTGTAGGGTTCCAGAACCTACTCCTAACTAGTTCCCTGAATCTTCCCAGGAAGATCCATTCACTAAGGCAAGAAAGTATGCATTTGTGAGGAGGCTTTTCGAGGACTTGGCAATGACCATCCTCACAACCCAGAGTGGATGGTGGGGGAGGCTGAACAACGGGGCTCCTGCTGCTAGTGGAGATAACAAAAGTCCCAGAATTGCAGGGCCAGGCGGGAGCACATAACTATAAAGGGTGACATGGACAGTCTTACCACCATGGACAGCCAGGTGGAGAGTGACTTTCTCTGCTGGGACTCACAGTGCTGGCTAACATGTCATGCTGTTCCTAGAGGAAGAGTAACCATAGAATTTATTATTCAAATTGAGCTTGAGGGCAAAAAAGGGTGCTAAGAGTGATTACATAGGCACAATGGGTAAACACCAGGGCTGTTTCAGTCAAACTGATACTCCTGGTCACTCCACCAAACTGTAAGATACAAATACGAGGGATGATATATATACACATACACGAATGTAAGTGCAATGTGTTGGTCTGCTTCTCTGCCCATGTAATATCAACCATCTGAGAGCTTTCAGAGTGTCTTCTCCATTGAAATGTTACTCCATGATTCCTCAGAACAGAAGACCTACTTTAGAGTAAGTGGGGTAATGATGGGTTCAGGACTGTGGCCTACTGGTCTTAGCATGTACCACATGCCTCAGAAAAGCAGCTGACCTGATAATTTAGTGGAAAATCTCATTAAAACTTAGATAAGGCAAAACTAGGCAACAATATCTGCAGCTTATAATATGCTTTGAACAAATGACTAATCAATAGCTAGGAAAGAAAATGAACCCAAATCCAAGGGGCAGAAATAGAAGGGATCTAATGCTCAGTGATCCACTTAATGAACTTGTGTTATTTTTTGTCTCCAAAACTTTGGACTCGGTTATGTTCGTGGTTTTGGTTTCCAGGGAGATGTCTCTGCCAGTCAGATTCACTGACCTGGAAACTAGTTACTATCTGGCTGCTTTGGACATTTCAGACCAAGGGTCAAAGAAAACAGTTAAAGTAGAATAATTATAAATTCCATGAGGAGCCTGGATTATTCCTTCTGGGTTGTGGAAAACCTGAGGAATCTAGTTCTTCAATGCCTGGTATTACTATTATTGATATTGTTATTATTATTATTATTTCGATTTATGTATGAAATAGTGGGTCACTGGGATATAACCTAGAAGGTTGCATTTCCTTCTCCAGCCCCTGCCTTCTTTCTCTGCTTCCTGAATGCCATGGGATGAGCAGCCATCCTCACCTTATGGACTGAATCCTCTAAAACTGGTGAGTCAAAATAAATCTCTCCCTTCAAGTTGTGGGTTTTGAGTATTTTGTCCCATTGATCAGAAAGTGACTAAGACGGATGTTTGATATCAGATAAGTGGGGTCATTGCTGTGACTGTTCTTGGCCACGCAGTTTAGAGGCCTTTGGAACTGATTTGTGGGGTGAATTTGAAAACTTTTAGAGACGATAGCTAGAGAAGGCCTAAAATGCTGTAAATTGAGCTTGATGGGAGATTTTGGTCAAAGCTTAGAAAACTAGAATGCTGATAGAAATGCAGCAATAAAGGCCAGGATCAGGTGATTTCAGTTGGGAACAAGGACTCCAGTAGCAGCTGGATTCAAGACCATGTGTTATGCTCTGGCAGAAAGTCTGTTTACATTTTGCTCATATTCTGAAATTTTGAAGGAGACTGAAATTAAGGGTGGCAGACTATGCTGGCAGCAAAATTTCAAGGCAGCACAATGTTCAAAATGTGGCATGATACTACCAGCTGCTCTCAGATATATCTATAGTGAAAGAAATACTAGGAGCAAAAGAAGTGAAAAATGTGCAGTTTCAACAGAGAAAGTGCCTGCAAAGCTGGAGGCATGGAGCCCATGGTTGCTAAGAAAGTTAGCATTAAAATAAGGCAGGCCAAGTCTTCTGCATTAGGCCAATAGGCTTCAAGAATTTCGGAAATCAGCAAGATCCCATTCTGCAGGCTCAAAGATGCAAACGCAAGAGTCTTTGCTTTGACAAGAAGGCCCCAGGGAGCTAGGGATATAGTTCAGTGGCACAGCACCTGTACAGCAAGTGCAATGTTGTGAGTTTGATTCCTAGTACCAAAGAAAAGAAAGAAAGAAAGAAAGAAAGAAAGAAAGAAAGAAAGAAAGAAAGAAAGAAAGAAAAAAGAGTACCAGGGAGCCCAGCACTTTCTGAAACAACCAGGAAAGACATTCCCAGAGTTCAGCCATCCAGGTACACAGAGGCCACTACAGCCATGGTCCTGGAGGCCTTCGTGTCATCCATGTGGTGCTCATTTTTCAGGCATGCAAAGTACAACAGCTGTAGAGCCAGCAAGACTTCCACTCCAGTTTCACAGAAAGGCCTGGGAGGTCAGGCAATTTGTCCCCCATGAGAGCAGTACCTGAATCTGTGAGAGTAAAACCTAAAGTGCACTGGAGACCCTGGGAAGATGGAGATGCCAGGAACACGGAGCATCTGTTGAGAAAAGCCCCAGGCAGTGAGCAGAGCCACCTCAAGAGAGCAACCATGAGTGCTACAACCAGTAATGCCATAGAGGTGGGGCTGTCCAAGTCCTCTAAAATGCACCTCTTGCCATAGCTTGCCTCAGGGGCTACAGGGTTTCATGTTTGCCCTGCTAGGGTTCGTCTTGCTTTGGTCACATTCCCCACACCCTGGAATGGCATGTTTCACCTGTGCCATTGTAAGTTGGCCATATTTAACTTTCTTTTTGATTTTTAGATGGGCTCATAGCCAAGGGTTTGCCTTGAGTCTCAGAGGAGACTTTGCACGTGGCCTTTTCAGCAATGCTGGAACTGTTAAGATTTTGGCAACTCTTAGGCTAAATGAATTTTGCATAAAGAGCTAAATATGAGTCTTTTGGGGGCTGGAGGTAGCATGTGATGGTTTAAGTATAGAATGTTCCTGTCTTGGTTACTTTTTTCTTGTTGCTGAGACAAAATACCCAACGCCCAAAATGAAGGAAGGAAAGGTTTATTTAGCTTACAGTTTGTGGAGGTTTCAGTCCATACTTGGCTGCTTCTGAGGCAGAGTGGCACATGGCAGAGGGCAAACTGTTCATGGCGGCAGCAGACAACAAAAACCAACCAGCAAAGGGGAGGAATGGCTGCAAGCAGCCTCCTTTTCCTCCCTACATTGTAAACAACCTACCCCACCCAGGGGTCATGAACCTCTCACACAATCTCCATGCCCTCCTCTTCCACAGGCTCTGGATGTTTACAAAGGAAGCACCCCAGCTTCCTCCTGAGTCACTCAGCTAAACCTCTAGATGCCCCAAGTTGACACAATGTTTCAACCATAACAGTTCCCTAAAGTGATCATGTGTCCAGAGGTGAGGATTTTTGAAAGTGACTGGCTCATGGGGGCGTTATACTCACCAGTAGATTAGTCCATAGATGCTAAAGGTCCTGTTGGGAGATGGAACCAAGGAAGGTCACTTGGGGTGCAACCTGGAAGGTGTATCTCCCTTCCCAGGTCCTTCATCTCTCTCTGCTTCCTGGCTACAAGGAATGAGCAGCTTTCTTCCACTGTGCCTTCTGCCATATGCTTTCTGCCTTGGAGCCAACCAAGTATAAGTGAAATCCTCTAAAAACCAGGAGCCAAAGTAAAACTCTCCTCCTTTAAGTTGTAGGTATTGGGTATTTTGTCCTAGAAAGAAGAAAATGACTAAGACAACTGGTAAAGCAATAATTTGGCAATGATAGCAATTACAATTTAATCAGAGCAGTTCAACTGAGAGCTTCAGACCCACCTGCTCCAATCCTTAAGTAGGAGGATCATCCAGTCAGGCACCGATGGCAGCACCATGGTCTCATACAGGAGCCCTATAGTGGAAGCACACTCTTTCTGCCCTGGAAGGGGCAGTGCTTTGCCATTCCAGAACCCCAATTCAAATGTTAGTCTTTTCTGCTAGTACCCTTACAGAAGTACCCAGAAATATTTTACCAGATATCTGGGCATCCCTTAGTTCAATCAAATTGACTCATAAAACTAGCCTTTACAATCTTAATATGTCAGAAAGTTAACTTTTTTTTTTTTAAATGATTAGAGCATTGCACAGGAGCACACAAACAAGGAGTTAGCTTGAAAGGTTCCCTCTGGTCAAATCTGGGACAATTTCTGTAACAAATAATTACATTTAGTAAAGAATTACAAAATCACTGGAGAAATGGAATCCATGATTGGTTGTAAATAAGTAGGGAAGGAGGGGAGATTCTTATTTACAGTGTCACGGCTATGTGGTAAGAGTGCTAGAGTTAGAAAATCCTCTTTGACAAGCATCACAATAAAAATGAACTCTGGTAAGAACCAAACATAGATGCAAATTCAAGAGGGTAGTTTTGATGAGTAGGATGTGTGTGGTCTGAAAGTGTTCTCCCTAGATATATTAGAAGTCGCAAGGGGGAATGTAGTAACTGATGGTAGCATGACAATACCTTGACTAGGTGATCAAAATGAATACCACCAATGGTGAGCAGATGGGGATATGGGTATTCAGAATTCATGTCCTGAGGAGGGCACAATGTCATCTATGCAACATTCTGGCCAAGAACTATAATGTGAATGTAATTATGAAGAAACAGCAGACCAATCCAAAATAAGAATATTCTTCTTCTAAAATCTTCATATTTCTGAACTGTAATAACAATAAATGATAAAAACTATAGTGATGTAGGAGTATATCAGTAGCTTTGGAAAATACACATTGAACTATATAGTGTCTTAGTTAATTTTCTCTTGTTGCTGAGACAAATACCCAACACTCAAAGTTAAAGAGGAAAGGTTTATTTAGCTCACAGTTTGTAAAGGTTTCAGTCCATAATCAGCTGGCACTAAGGCAGGGTGGCACATAGCAGAGGGGCCACTCTTCATGGCAGTGGAAGACAGCAAAAGCAATAAGAGCATAAGATGGAAACAAACCTCTTTCTGCCCCTTTTATCTTATCCAGACTGCTGGGAGTAGGGTGATGCCAATCCAAACAGTAGTGTGATCCAGCAATCACCCACCCTTAATCCCAGCACCCTTAATCCTAGCATTGGGTCACGAATCATTCACAAACTCTAAGTTCAGCTCCCTCCAAAAAGGCCCCATCTAAAAGTGCATGAGGTTTTGGGGGACATCGAGACACAAAACACAACACAGAGGAAAAGGGCCTTAGTATGCACAACTGGGAAAAGAGCTTGTGGTGTTCTTCACACTGTCTCTTGGCACTTTTTTGTAACCTTGTAATTGTTTCCAAATGAAAAGTTTAAATGAATAACCAGAAAAGGCAACAAATGTCCATTGTAATAGCCCCAAGGGAGAGGTATTTCTATTTCCAGTTCACAAAGGAAAAATACTGAGGCTTGGAAAGTTTAGGTAACTTGTGTAAGCTGATCCAACTAGTAAGTGTTGAAACTAGGAATTAAACCTAGATTTCCTTGATTAAAGTCTTCCTCTCTTTTTTTTTTGTTAGTGGTACCAGGAATCAAACTCAACCTGGCACTTGCAAGGCAAGCACTGTGCCATTGAGCTATATCCCCGGCCTTTTCTCTCCTTTCTTTTTAATAGCAAAAAGAATGAGGACCTAAATGGTAGTCACAGACACTTCCCAGATGCCTTATGATCAAAGAATGTTACTGTCCTGTTGCTTCAGACTTTTACCACCCGGGGAAGTGCCTGGAAATTCAGATTCATCCTTTTCTCTTGGCCCTTCCTTGCAAAGAGGATGCCACAGACTTGAGGAGACTTAGAAACTAAATGACGGAGACCAGGGCAAACGACCACACTAAGGCCCAAATAATCTCCCAGCAGCACCACGAACCCTGGACAATGTCCCTTCCTGAAGCACCAGGGTTCTACGGTGCTTTGAGGACATTTGGCCAGAGGGAGCAGAAATCTAAGACTTTCTTGGATTACAGGTCCCCTTTGCCCAGAGACAAGGCTCATGTGAGTAAAATGGTTGCTCCTCTTACTATGGCAGCCAGGCGGAAACCTGTTGCCGCTCGCTCTGCACAGCGCGTGCGCAGACTCCACACCTTCCTCTTCCTTGGGAAGCAGCCATCTTGCAACCATGGGTGGTCCTCAAGTTATGACGAGTGTCTGACCCAGTAAACTCATCATAAATTGTAAACACCAGCTGTCAGAAATATGCTCCTAACCTACAGTACACTATTGCCCAGCCAAGGCTATCTTATATGTGCTCAGAACATTCAATTACCCTATAGTTGTGCAAAATCTTCTAACACAAAGCCTATTTTATAATAAAATATTGATTAACTCGTGTAATTTATTGTCTTTTTGAGGAGGATTTTTGAGACAGCATCTCACTATGTAGTCCAGGCTGGCTTTGAACGTACTATGTATCCCAGGCTGGCCTCAAACTCATGGTGAACCTGCTGCCTCAGCCTCCTGAGTGCTGGGACTACAGATGTGGTCCCCCCACCCAGTAATGTATTGAATACTATGCTATATTGCAGATTACCAGTTGTTTACTATACTGCAGAGTTCTGGTTATTTGCTTATGAGCAGCTGCACTCAGACAAGAGTATAGTACCACATGTTATTACTAGATTGAAATGCAAAGTTCAGTATATGGTTTCTACTAACTTGTATATCAATTTTGCAACTTTTTAAAGTTGGACAGTTGTGAGTTGCAGACTGTCTGTCCTTGAGTTTGTCCTCTTCTGGGCATTTCTGAAGTGGCTCACACTAAGAGGAGCTGGCTGTTACTCAGGCACCCCAGGGGCACAGGCAGAGTTTTGTGAGAAGCTCCCTGTTCTGGCTTCCCAGCGCATCCCATGAAGTGAATTGAACAAGACAGCACCTACATCCCAGAGGAAAGTAGGAACCTGCTGACACAGGCCTGCCTAGTGATGAACAAGACTTAAAGTGATTGCTATGGAGGCACATGACTGAGATGGTGCCCGACTGCACCGAGACTTTCTGACACTCCAGGAACCCGTTTGTTCTAAAGGGACCCTCATACCTGTTCAGCAGCATCTACGTGTTTGGTGAATGCCAGGGGACCTGTCCTCTGGATATTCTGGACTGGAGCTGGATACTCCTCCCTAAACAGGATGGGTGTGTACCCATCATCCCTGGCTACTGAACAGAGTTTTCCAGGTATAGATTTCTCCATTATCCCCCAGAAAATTGGGTATGAATCAGGTCCTTCTCATGTCAGGAATGAACAAGCAGGAAATGAGGAAGTAGGGAAAAGGTTTCAGTGAAAAGCATTTTCAAAGGGACAGTAACAGAGGAACATTAGGGGGACCATCAAGGATGGGAAAGCACCTAGGACTAGCAACCCCAGAAGGTGTTCCAACCTAGGCTGAGGGTGCCCAGCAGAAAGGAAGCCCTGGAAACCCAGTCCACCCAGGGCAAACTTCTGGGTGCAGAACAGAGCATATCATAGATTTAGGGAGAAATCAGAGATTACCTAGGGCACTGATAGTCTTCAGGACCCAGGCAAATCCCCCTCAAGGCAGTTGTCCACATGGAGACAACTGGAGACAAAAGGAAAAGCAGGTAAGATGTAACAAGGACTTCAAACCAGAGGGAACCAGGACATGGTACATTCAGACCATCCACATCAACACATTGTCATGGCTTGTATCAGGATGTCCCCCCAAAGCCTCATGTGCTCATACATGGGGCTCTTCAGCAGTGGCTAGATCATGGATGTGTGAAGATGGATTATAGGTGCACGTTAACTAGATTAGTCTACTGACTGGATTAGTATAGTTTCGGGTGCAGCTAGGCGGATTTGCTAAAAACAGAAGTCCTACTCTGGCTGTGGGTGGCACCAACCAATGGGCTTGTAGCCTGAATGTAATAAAAAGGAAAGGGAGGCTCATTGTTGCTGATTGCTGCCTCCTGTCTGCCTTACCACGGACTGTTTCCCTTCTGCAATGCTGCTCTGCCATGCAGCCCTGCCTTCCAACCAGCTGACTATGAAAACTCATACAGATTGTGAGCTAAATAAACCTTTCCTCCTTTAACTTATGGGTGCTGGGTATTTTGTCCCAGCAATGGGAAAGTAACTAAGATACACATTCAGATCCTGACCCTTCCTCCTGGACACATTCAGAGAGACTGTGGCTCAACTTCTATCCTGACACTAAGTACCCAGTGTGAGAACAGGGTGAGGATTAGGAATGAGCCAACAGTTACACCTTCCCTTCATCACCTAGCTCTTCCCAGGTCTCAGCAAAGATGGCAGCAGTTTGGGAAGTGGAGTTTGTGCCATGACAAACATTTCTTCTGGCAGGAAGATGACTGCAAAGAGGAAGCCACCCCATGACATCACATATGGTTCCTGACATGCCCAGAGCATGTACTGCACCCCAGATGCTGTGCTTAGTCCTTTCCATGCATTTCCCTGCTCTGTGCTCATACAGCAACCTGGGATGTGGATGCTATGTAGACTGATTGTTTACAATATCCACAGATTTGTACTTGGAAGCCCTAACCTCCAGTGTGCCTGTGTTTGGAGATGTGAACTCCAAAGAAGTAATTAAAATTCCGTGAGGTCATAGGGTGGAGCCCTGATCTGATCTCTCTCCCTCTCTCCCTTCTCCCCACTCACCTCCCCCATGTGCATATGCTATGCTGAGAAAAGGCTATGGGAGGACACTGCAAGAAGGTGACTCTCTTCCTACAAGCTGGGAAGACGGATTTCTCCTGAAGCTGAATTTGCCAGCACTGTGACCATAGATTTGGGCCTGCAGAGTGGTAGAGGTTTACTGTCTATTGTGGGGGCCACCAGCCCAAGGGCTTCACTGTGCCGGCCCCAGCAGACAAACAGAAGCCCATGGAGAGTCTCATCTTATGTGAGGTGTGATCAAAATTATGGCAAATATTTGATGTATCAATGTGAAAAACAGCTTGCCATTAGTCTCCCTCAAAGTCTATGCCCCCACTTTCAGTGCAGTTACCCCACCATCCGTGCCCCTTTCTGAAGCTGTCCCGGCGGTCCTCTTTTATGAGTGGTTTTAGTTGTGCTGCTGTGGCTGTGCCAATGTCTTCTGAATTAATTCAAAACATTTCTCTTTTATGGTCATTCTGACTTTGAGGGTGAGCCCCAGTGCCAGATCACATGGGTAAAGTGGGTGAGGATACACCGCAGTAATTTCTCCAGCTCGCCTTCTTGTTGGGTGACGCTCCACAGCAGCACTCACTGTATTTGGGGTCACACTTCATGAAGACAATCATAAGAGGAAAAGTGGCTTCTGAAGGGGCCGGATTAAAGGGGTAAATGGGAAGCAAGGGGAAGAACTTGGGCGGAATTGATGGCAGTGTGTCTTTTATTGTAATAAATTCCATCCTATGCCTTGATCACAGCTCACAGATGAGGAAACCTCAGCACAGGAATGATCTGCCTAAGAGCTGAATCCTAAGTAGCTTTCTCCGGTCACCCATCTGCCTTTGTCTTTGGTCTCCTCGCCTCTCAGGGCCCTGCTTTCCTTACAGAAAAAAAAAAAAAAAAAAAGTGGCTAGAACCGGCTCCTGGACCAGAAACTCAAATGTCAACAGGGTCAGACGGAAGACAGAAACGGGGAGTGGGCCAAGTAGAGAGGCAACAGAAAGGACAGGTCCCCCAAGGAGGCCGCTGTCAGCTTTGGGCAGCTGTTTGTCAAGCGACCAAGGTTCTTGGACCTGTCAGGTCTCAAGACAGACTTGGAAGACTTGGCTTCGTGGGGGGGGTGTTGTCTAGTTTCTCAATACTGACGGCAAATTCCATCACAAAGCTGCAAGATGGAAGACGTGCGCATGTGGCACTCAACGTGTGCCCTACCCCCGGACCAAAGATTCTCCTACCTGCTTCTCCCCAGCCATGACTCTTCACTGGGCAGAGCCCCTGTGTGCAACTCCAGGTCCCCACTTTTCAGAAAGATGAGCCCCTCCCTGAATGATCTAACATGATTTTAAGGTGCAATCAGTGCACAGCATAGACTTCAACTCAGGTAACTGAGTCGGATTCCTACTTTGAAACTTCGTCCAAAGCACCCAGACAGTACATGATGAAGAAGTACGCAGTTGGTAAGTAATGAGCAAGCTTTGTACAAAGCCCTCACCACGTATCAGAGATTGTTCTGTGCTCATGCTGTGCGCACGTCACTGACCCGCTCCCTAATGAGTGTTTGAGCTCTTCCAATACGCTTGACTGAGGGTTTCGCTGGTTGTCACATGTTTACAGTAGAAATGTCTGGCAGAGTCCTTCCAAGCAGCAGAGGTGCTCTGCAAATTCAGGATCACAGCTGGAGGGAGGAGTAGAGGCAGGGAATGCAGGAGAGCAGCGGTGATTTCACAGGAGCAAGACAGCCCTCTGCTCACAAGGGATGGGGTGGCGCGAACGGTGTGTTCGTGTGAATAAAGTCCTCAAAGTTCCACTCAGGGCTCGATGGCCGCATGTAACAATTCCCATGGCTCTGCTTTTAGCTGGAGCCAGTGAGGGTTTTAAACCCTCTGCCGCCTAAAATACTCTCAGCGAGGCTCCCTGTGTGGGTGCTATTTATTGCTTTGCTGATTAAGGCACAGTTTCTCTACTTGGGATTTTCTTTCTCTAAAGACTTGATCGGTGTGGGTTTTCTGGCTGCTGGTGGTTTTTTAAATAAACGAGAGCAGATTATTTGTGTTCCAAGGCCGTGACTCAAGTTCACTGGTTGCCAGCTGCAAAGAAGACTGAGCAGGGACCTCTTGGGCTGGCCCGCCCTTGGCAGAGCTGGAGGGATGGGTGGCGAGCCAGGACAGAGGAGGGGGTAAGGGCACTTGTCACAGATCTGGTTGAGGGCAGCTCAGTGGGGTGGGAATCTCCTGTGGAGAAGACATTGAGGAAGGAGAAAGGGCAGACGCAAACCAGTGAGTGACGGGTGCACAGGTAGCTCGGGGGAAGTGCATCAGTGTCTTCCCCAAGAAACTGAACTGACCCCCGGGCTCGGTGGTGTACTTCTGCAATCCTAGTACTCTGGGAGGCTGAGGCAAGAGGACTGTTGCCCAGCCCAGCTCCAGTACTTTAGCAACATATTGAGACTCTGTCTCAAAATAAAAGGCATAAAAGACTGGGTTGTAGCTTCATGTGAAGGCTCTGGGTCTGATTACCAGAAGCAAGCAAGAGAGAAAGAAAGAAAGAGAGAAAGAGAGAAAGAAAGCAAACAATGCCCGTGTCTGTGAAAAGGTTAAAACTAAATCCACTCTGGGCAGGAAACGGAGACACAGAATGAATGTAACCTCAGGAAGACCTTCTGCCCCCAAAGCCAAGAGCCCTTAATGCATCACCTGAACAGATGACGGAGATGCCTTCTGAGCAGAGAAGAGGGCGCCATGCATTTGGGGCTCAGCCCTGCCACTAACCTGCTGCATGTCCCGGGCATGTGCCTTCCCTTTTCTGTAAAGTGAGGGTGTTGGGTTAGAATCTATTTCTAAACATTGACGATGCAGAATCGCTCCAGGAGCGGCTGACACTCCCAGTGTCCTGGCTGCAGCCCAGACCACCTAGCCTGGTTAGGCCGGGTCTCCCTCTACGCACTCACAGCAGAGTTGGGACGCCCAGATAGGTGGTCTGGGGAATCCTCAGAAGCAAGGCCACGCTCCCAGACATGCTCTACGTCTTCCCAAGGCAAGGGTGCACCCTTTGCGGGAGCCCTTGAATCTGCAGGAGCAGATGTAGTTCTGAGACCCGCGGCCTCGGTTAGAACTCTGCCTCCGCCTTTCCCAGGCCCAGCAGCACACACTGGCCACTCCTTAGATCCGCACCGCTACATGGGGATGGTTACAACCCCCTTGACTACCTTCCAGAATGCAGCGAGGAGTAAACAAATCAGAGATCCTTCGGCAGGAGGAGGTGCCGGTCCTGGAGGGCAGCAGGTGCTGAGGTGCCTATTCTGAGACCCGAGAGCGCGCGCCCGTGGCAGTGCCATCTTTCGCCTCAGAGTGGCTCAGGTGGGAGTCGAACAAAGGTGGAGCAGGAGCTGGAACAGGTGGGCTCTGAACCTGGAGACTGCATTCAGGACGACTTGGCCCTTGATGCGCAGAAAGCTAGCTGCGCTGGGGAAGGGTGGTGCTCCACGCAGCTGTTCAGGGCCTGGCGTGCTGTCCTCATCTCAGGTGGCTCCCAAGGCGGTCCAGGTTGCAGCTGGGTGAGATGGTGCGGAGTCATACAGGAGACTGTGCAGGCCAGGTGGGGCCCTGGCCAGCACTTGGTGGACTCTGCCGGACCTGGGGCAGGTGGCCTGGTGGCCTTGCCTCTCCGTTTCGACATGCAGAACACACTCAGCCCCGTCTAGGTAACACAAACACCTAGGAGGGGGTGTCTCCTGACCGCCTGACCCAGAGGAGACCCCACCGCCCGACCTTCCCTTTCCCCACCTCTTCCTGTTCTCCTTCCTGCCCTGGTGGTGCCTCCCCTGGATTCTGGGAGCTTGTGAGCGACACAAATGTCCAATCCCATCCCAGACGAGCTGAATCAGAATCAGAATCAGAAACTCAGCTCAGAAAGGTTAGTGATCTGCCCAAAGCCACGCATCTCCTAAGAAGCAGGGAAAAAGAGTTCAGTGCCTATGGTCCCAGCACCTGGCTGCAGCAATGGGGCCCCAAACCCACAGGGAGGCAGGAAAGTGCTTCTCACTGTCACCTGGTGGCCAGAAAGTGAACAACCTCCAGCCTCCTGCTCACGGGACCACAGGCTAAGCAGCACCAGGTAGCATTAGGAAGCCTGTCTTGGAAGGCACTAGAACACCACAGAACCAGGTTCGCGCAAGTCTGCCTAGCAGGCGGTGTTTAACCAAGTCCAGCCAGAGTCAAACCCAAAATCCGTTTCCAGAAAGGCCAAGGCCCTGCATCTCATGGGGACCAAGCACAGCCAGAGAATGACCCACTGGGAGTCAGGCTCCAAAATGCTGCCTCTGTCCATGGGATGCTAGGAGAGTCCCCTCTTCCCTAGGAGTTCAGAAGGATTCCACCAATCAGCCTCCGTGGTCCCCAGGTTGGTGGGCCTTGCATCCCATGGGAGCTTGGAACAAATGCAGGGTCTCAGGTGGTGTTCTAGCCTCAGACCTAGGCCCACTGGGGCTGGAGACTGTGTTCTTCCAAACCTTCTGGGGGCCTCACCACCCACAGGTGTGAGAGCTTCTAGGTTCAGGAGCCCCCTGCGGACTGGGCAGAGCAGCCAGCGTATTCCTCACCTGTGTGGGGAGAGCATCCTGGTCCTGAGGGTGACGGAGAGCTGAGGAGTAGGGGCCCTGCTGAGTTCGCTCTCAGCCTCCCAGGCACAGCCAGGCTCCTCCCTAAGCCAGAGAGCTTGTTTGCACAGATGGCTGGAACCTGGCTCCAAGCTGATGTCACAGGCAAGGCCTCTGAGCATCTGGACCTGTCCCCTTTCAGCCTGGGCCTCCACTTAGGATCTGCGGTTGGCAGGGATTGGAATGGGGAAGCCAAGGACCAAGCTGTTGCTGAGCCCCTAGGCCACCTGGGGAAGCATGGCCCAAGGGCAGCCAGGGGACCCACCGAGGGGCAGCCTCCAGCAAAGATGCCTCACTCTCTTCCACACAGGGTGGGTCCTGGGCAGCTTCTCCCTCCCACGAGGCTCAGGCACTGGGCTAAGTCACAGTACACCCCATTACTGCCCTCAGATGGGACACGAGGAACCTGAACGGTTGTTGCCAGCTAATGCTGCATCCGAGCCATGCTTTTGCTTAATACCTGAGTGTGTGTTTCAGAGATGTGTCAGTCCATTCAGCATATCTCCAAAGCCATAGGAGATATACCTTGCCCCAATGTGTATGCACGTGCACGCATACACACACACACACACACACACACACACACACACATCATAGCAGTCCTGTGAATTCTAGTCAGAAACAGTTCATACAATGACCAGGAGAGGGAGTTCTTTCCCCATTCTGGAATGGAAATGGCCCTTCTGGCACTGGGCCTGACATGGGTGTGGTTGGCAGAGTCTTGGTGCTTAGGAAAAAGCCAGGGGGACTTGTTGCCCAAAGAGCTTTCAGAACTAACCCAGAGTGATTTCAGGAACACAAAGAGGACACTGGCCTCGTGTCTGGGTATCCTCCATGGTTTGTGTCTGGGTATCCTCCCAAAGCCACATGCAGTCTTGGGGTGGGCTCTTAGGGTTTTTGATTCGTGAGTGTGAGTGCTACTCTGCTCTGGGATGGATAGTTTGCATATGTAAGGGAAAGAAAGAGGCCACTTGCCTCCACTCCTCCCTTTTGTGCTTGCTGCTTTTTTTTTGCTATCTTCCGCTACCATGAACAGCTGCCCTGTGCCATGTGCCACTCTGCCTTGGAGACAGCCAAGTACAGACTGAAACTTCCACAAACGGTAAGCTAAATAAACCTTTCCTTCCTTAATTTTGAGTGTTGGGTATTTTGTCTCAGCAAGGAGAGAAAAGTAACCAAAACAATTTGTTACCAGGAGTGGGGTCATTGATGTGACTGTACCTGAACTTGTGCTTCAAGAGTCTTTGGAAATAGCCTGTGGGAAGTGTGTGGAAAGGTTTGGAGATATCACCTGAAAGAGTAGAGCTGGAACACCTTTGGCTGTTCTGTTTGGGAGATTCTGGCCAGAGCTCAGAAGACCCAGAAGGCTGATAGAAATCCTGCCAGTAAAGACCAGGTTCAGGAGGTTTCTGCTGGGAAGAAGGACTGCACTGGGTGCTGGACTCCAGATGATGTGTGTTATGGCTTGGCAGAAATTTTGTCTGCATGTTGCTCGTGTCGAGACTTTGCCTAAGACTGAGAGTAAGGGCATTGGACTAATTAATCTGGCAGAAGAAATTCAAGGCAGTTCAGTGTTGGGGCAGTGGCATGGCTATTACTGGAAGCTTTTAGCCAGATTTGTATTGAGAATCAAGAGCAAAGAGCCCAGCAGGATGATTTAAAATGCTGTGAGTTTAGCCATAAAGTAAGCTCCAGTAAAGCTGTGGACTGCAAAGATAGAGCTGAGGAGATCTTCACACTGAGAAGGAACAAGTGAATCAAAAAGATGGGCGGAGGGCATCACAAGAAGCAGCAAGTCTCCACCCTTTGAAGTCTCAAAATTGCAGAGGTGAAAGACTTTGCTTTGAGGAGAAAGCTGTAGAGCTCCATGTTCCAGAATGGTGGTGTTGGTGGCCGCACCAGGTTCCACAATTGCAACAGCATAGGGAATTTATTCCTCAGAATCAGGTTCAGAGTGCCCAGTGGTCCAGGTACTCAACCCCTATGGCCAAGAGAGATGAAAGCTTGACTACTGCTCCAGGTGGCAGCACACCTTGGCATCATCCATATGGCACTAGTTTTAGGTGCATGCAGAATGCAGAAGTTCTGAGGTTAAGGCTTCCGCTTGGATTTCAGAAGGCCTGGGAAGCCAGGCAGTGTGCCCCTGAGAGGACAGTGTGGGAAGCTGTGAATATGAAGGGAAAGGTGTACTGAAGACCTCAGAAGTTTGGAAAAGCCATGAGTCCTTGGAGGGGCCAGGAGTGGAATGTTATGGTTTGTGTCTGGGTATCCCCTCAAAGCACATGCAGTCTTGGGGTGGGCTTTTAGGGTTTTTGATTCATGGGTGTGAGTGCTACACTGCCCTGGGATGGATAGTTTGCATACGTAAGGGAAAGGGAGAGGCTGCTTCTGCCTCCACTCCTCCTTTTTGCTCTTGCTGTTTTTGCTGTCTTCCGCTGCCATGAACAGCTGCCCTGTGCCATGTGCCACTCTGCCTTGGAGCCAGCCGAGTATGGACTGAAACCTCCACAAAGGTTCCACAAAGGTTTATGTAAGTTAAATATACCTTTCCTTCCTTAATTTTAGGCATTGGGTAATTTTGTCTCAGCAAGGAGAGAAAAGTAACCAAGACACAAATTAAGGGAGGAAAGAGTTATTGAGCTCACAGTCTGTGGAGGTTTCAGTTCATATCGGCTGACTGCAAGGGAGGGTAGCACATGGCAGGGGGGCAACTGTTCATGGTGACAGAAGGTAGCAAAAGCACTGAGAGAGAGCGAGAGAGAGAGAGAAAAAACAAGCCTCTTTCTGTCTCTTATATTGTATCCAGTCTACCAGGATTAGGGCAGTGCTAATCCAATCAGTCCAGCAGTCACTCAGCATTAATCCCAGCACCCTTAATCCCAGCACCCTTAATCCCAGGACCCTTAATCCCACCACTGCACTATGGATCAGTCACCTATGAAAAAATCCTATGATGCATGAGGCTTCGGGGGCACATCGAGACACAAGCATGACGTTGATTGTTATTCACTGGGCCTGGGCCGGTCTCAAAGGCAGACACCGTGTGTCCTTTGCGGCCCTGAGACAGAAGGAGTTAAGGTTTTGAGAAGCTGCAAGGTGAGGCAGGCACGAGGGGCAGAAATGATGAAGCCAGGGCCTCTCAAGTATCCCAGTCCCCTGTCCAGGAGAAGAGAAAAGTCCAGTCTGGGCGAGCAGAGAGCCCTGTTTGCTCTTGCGTCTCTGTCCTGCATGAGACCTCCCTTGTGCTCCCACAGGTACAAACTCTGCCCCGGTGCTGGGGGCTGGAACAGCCTGTTTTCCTGTTTTTGAGCATTTGTGAGTGGGAAACTTGTTATTTTAGGCTCCTAGCACAAACCCTGACAAAACTGCGAATGCTCAACAAACGTGACTCCATGAACAGCCGACTGTGCACGTGGAGGGAGCTGTGAGGTGTGCTACAGTGTCAGCCTCGTGGGACTGTTTAGACAACAGTTCTGAGGGCTGTGTGGACACGTGGGAAACAGTTACGGTTCTGTGTCCGTCAGTAAAGGATGCGTGTGGGTGAACTCCAGGGCACAGGGACACATGAGGAGTGGGTTACAGGGTGGGTGCATCTGCCAGTGGCTCTCCTCGTCTATTCTTTAATGTCCTTTGTTGTGGGTTGTGCTGTGCACATAGAAACCATTTTTGCCTCCCCAAAGAGCAGCTCAGTTTCATTCTTTTGATGCCCCAGCCCTCACTTATCTCGGTTGCTTAGCTGTCATCTCTTTCGAATGCACTTTTGCTCTGCCCTTTGCATGATGCCCAGGGTGGCGCCCACTTGTAGGTGGGAGTGGCACAACTCTGCATGGCGAAGACCCCACTGGCAGCGCTGTGAGTGGTACTGAGTTCGGCACTGCAGCAGGACCATGTCCTTCCAACCAGCCAGTCGTCTGTCCAGTATGTGATGGGCACCAACATTCTACAAAGGCTGATTTGGAAAATGAGATTTTTTACACATCTGACTTGTGTGCTTAAATCCTCACCACAAACCTACAAGTTGTTGTTATTGACAACAGTGGGATTGAACCCAGGACCTTGGGACTGAGTCGCACCTCCAACTTTTGTATTTTTTTTTTTTTTTTGAGACAGGATCTCACCATGCAGTTCAGACTGGCTTTGGAGTTACTATGTTACCTTGGCTGGCTTTGAATTCACAGTGATCCTCCTGCCTCAGCCTCCTGCGTGCTGGGACTATTAGGCATGTGCCACCACACTCGGCTAGTTTTAAATTTTGAGACAGGGTCTCACTAAGTCACTGAGTTGCCCAGGCTGAGCTCACACTTGTGATCCTTCTTCTCAGCCCTCCCCCACAGTACTGGGAATCACTATCTCAATAAATAAAGGAAGAAACAGAAATTCAGGGTTTTTGTTACTTTCCCAAGATCAGAGACAGTCAGGTTTCGTATCTGAGATGTGTGGCTCCCAGAGGCCCCGTGAAACATCGTGCATCCCACGAGGGGAAGTCCGTAAAAGGCTCCTGGTGCAGCTGTGGCAGAGATCACACACACACACAAATGGCACAGTCTAACCACAGGAGGAACCTGCCTTAAGAATGCAGTAATATTACCAAGCATTACGCAGGTGTATTAGTCAGCTTCACTTTCCTAAAACAAAGGACCTGAATTAATTAACACATATGAGAAAAAGATGCTTTTGACTCATGGTTTTGGAGTCTCCAGACCAAGACTGGGCAGCCCATTCCTTTGGCCTGGGGCGAGGATGGCGCAACAGAGAGGGAGCTTGTGGCAGAGCAAGCCACTCCTACTGTGAGCAGAAAGAGCACATTGAGGGTGTCAGTCCCATGCGAGCCTCACCCCTGGGTGACCTAAGGACCTCCTACTCCTACAAGGGCCTCATCCTAAGGGTCAAGTGAGCCTCTCACTAGCTCCACCCTTAGACAAAGCCTTTAACAGACGGACCTTGGGGGACACTCAATGTCTAAACTGCTTCTGGATTGTGGGTAAAAACTGAACTGATTCTGTCCACTGGTAAGTCCCACCCCAGCAGCGCTTATCTGGCTTGGCTTGGGGCCAAAATGTTTTGAAGCATGTAGAATGCTCACTGAAATCACTCTTGCGCTTAGTCTCACTTTTATGTACTATGAGAGGCTTTCTGAAAACGTAATGTGTCAGTTGGTCACAAGGGTTTAAGGCCAGCTCAGCCCCTGGAGGAATCACATGTTCCCCAAGAAGAGTGTTGCAGTCAGGGTTTGCAAGGGAAACAATTTAATACTAGGCACATATTTGTAGGATTATTTTATGATAGTCTCCCAAAGAGTTGAGTACAAAAGAGTGCAAGAGATCTGTCTACACACATTACAGACCTGAAGAATCCAGCTGAGGGCCTGGATTCCACAGTAATGTCTTGCATGAGTCCACCTGAAGACCTAGAGCCCATGACAATGTCTCACACAAGTCTATTTCTCGGATCTGCACTAGGAAGCCCAAAAGTCAGTGGTGGAAGCCATAAAATTTGTTCCAGGAGGATGAAGGATCTGTGCCAGCAGCTGAGGGGTCTGCACTGGAGCCAGGAAGTGATGCTCAAAGTAATGACTAGAGCTCCCACAAAAGGTACCACAGCCCTCCTCAGCAACAGTAAGGTCCTGAGTTCCGCCAGTGATAACAGCCAAGTTCTTATCAGGAAAACCAGGGTGACAAGCTCCTCCAGCAAACCCAACACCACCTCCTCCTCTCCAGGAATGCTGCTGGCAACAATCCTCAGGTGGCCCTTCCACACCCAGCACCGCACTGGTTCCATTCAGCTGGGTGTTACAAGCTGACCACCAGTTGTCAATCCACCACAGAAATACATACTAAGCACGGCTTACCCACCAGCATATAGCAGCCCACTCAGAACGCATGTTTCTGCTGTTGCTGCCTGTTTGCTCTGTTCAGTTACCATTTTGTGAGCTTAAACGAGAACTAGAGAGCAAAGTGCAAATGGGAATATAAAACAGAAGGCCTATTATGGCACTTGTCTAAGTGGGAAGCAGGGTTCTGATGTCTTCCCTTCGCAAGTCCTTACCTCCGTCTCTCCTGGGTTGCAAGTTGCTCCCTCCCCAGGGGCCTCAGTCCCCGAGGCCTGCCCTCCTATTCACACCTGTGCCATCTGCCAGATGTAGGGTGAGTTAAGATGCACCATCCCTCTTGGTGGCCAGTGTGCTTGGGAATCCCACCTCTCTGGAGGGACCCAGCGATCCCGCATCTGCTGTGATCACTGTAAAGCTGTTTTCTACCTGGGGACCCTATCCAGGCTCCTGCAGTCACTTCAAGGCAGGCAAGAAAGCAAGAAGGGATGTGTTGGGGCAGGTGTCGTGGCCCAGGCACCTGAGACTGGCCCAAGGGGGAGGACAGAGAAACCTGTATTTCTGTGCCTGCTATGAAAAGTAAGAATGGCATGTTTTAGAAGTTTTCCCCACTGAAATGCTAAAGTGTAATTTTAGCGGTTCTCAATGGGACCTGAGAAAGTGTTAGTTTCTATTTATTATATGGCAAACACGGACAGATAAAGCCCTGTGCACTGCTCTGCATTTCAGATTGCTTCATGATGTTTGTCTCACATGGGCTG
The DNA here is from genome assembly GCA_004027595.1 of Dinomys branickii. Lineage (NCBI taxonomy): Eukaryota > Metazoa > Chordata > Mammalia > Rodentia > Dinomyidae > Dinomys > Dinomys branickii. The sequence continues at coordinate 5,952 of PVLD010013298.1, read as the reverse complement.
CATTTCTAAAAGTAAGTCATCCTGGAACCTCATCTTGAAATATATTAATATAATTTAAATAGTACATTAACTTCCCATCGCTATAATTATCTGGAATAATGATCTCATACAGAGGAAAGGTTCATTTCGGCTCAGTTTCGGAGGGGCAGTCCATGTGGCTGTTGGTGGATCTGTGGTGGCGCATCACGGTGGGAGTGTGTGGCTGAGCCAGGCTGCAAACTGTGCGGCCAGGAAGCCAAAGACAAGAGAGGCAGTGCCACAGGCCCCTCCGAGGACCCACACAAAGTGACCCCAAGGCCTCTGCCAGACCCCCCCTCCGAAAAGTTCCTATTAACAGCCCTACTCTAGGAGCCAAGTTTTTCACACATGGGCCTTTCGAGGACATTCAACACCCAAACTACAGCCAATGGCTGGGTAGATGTGGTGGTGGTGGTGGTGTTTTTTCCAGGCCTCACTTGTGCTGGGCAAATGCTCTTATCACTGAACTATACCCCTAATGCTAGCATTTCTTTAGAGCTGCCAACCGTCCTGTCATCATTAGAGACCTCTGAGCCTTTCTCTCACTGCACCTACTATTCATCAATTGAATTCTAGGTTATTTATTCTGTAATACTTGGAACTGAACCCAGGGCCTTTGCACTGAGCTGCAGCCCCAGCCCTTTTTTATTTTTTGAGACAGCGTAAGTCAGTAAGCTGCCCAGGCTGTGACTGAACTTAGAACCCTGCTGCATTAGCCTCCCAGAGTGCTGGGGATACAGGCACACGCCCCACGCCCAGCTTCTAGTCAGGTAACTTACAGATGTTTCTTCACACTTCTGTAACTGTTCTTTTGCAGGCTCACATTTACTTGATTTTTGTGTGTTGCTTATGGAGTTCTGTTGCTATCTTTACGAAGACCCACCTCTTCTAGTCCGTACTGACTGGCTTTTGGGAAAAAAAGCCTTTACTGGTGAGCCGGGTGTGGGGCTCTGAGCAGGCGTTTTTTGCGCTCTGCCTCCTCCTCCGTGCTTTTGTTCTCTATGGGACAAACTCTTATTAAACTGTGTGGTATCCTCGATCCTGCAAAGCCTGGCCTGGTGCTCAGAGCTTCCGGTTTCCTTTCCTGGGGTGACACATGGAACACTGCCGTGGGGGTGCCTTCACCCGATCCTGCAGTATCAGGCCGTGGTCTCCGTAGGACGCCAAGGTTGCTGCACTCAGGGCCTTCAGGGGCGAGCCTGGGCGGGTGGGGGTGTGGGGAGCCCCTCAGCGCGCACACCTCTCGCTTCCCCAGGAGGAAGTCACACACCGGCAGTGTTTCTTGGCCCCAGCTGCACCCCTGCTTTGAGCTTCTTCAATACATCTGAGATGGTTTTCTTTTGCTTGAACTGTGTGCTGGGACCCCTACTCAGGACTCCCCAACCCCGACTCCCACAAGGCACCCATCTGTGGGCGGTCATCAAAATCACTGTTTCTGCAGGAGGACGGGAGCAGAAAGTTCCCGTTCTGTCCTCTTGCTGACGCCACTCTCTGAAGTTATTTTTACACGAATAAAATATTTCATTTCTACTTTATCCCTGGCCTTGGAGCCTCTGCTCCCTTGTGGTCCATAACGACCTCCTTTCCTCCTTGGCGCACTGCGAAGTCATAAGCCCTTTGACTGCCGGGCGTAACTAAGCACCGGAACTCTTTTCTTTAAAAGGCACACAAGGTTAACATTAAAAAAATAAATTTATTTTAAGTCTGAAATAATGAAGAACGAGCTTTTTACGGAAAAACTGTAAAAGGAACAAAACTTAGAACATGAATAATGACATGAGACCCAAGCGTTCTTCCAGCTAATACAAACATATTTTTACACACTGACACTTGTAAAAGACACTTCTCTAACATTCTCAAAAAAAGCTGTGTTTGCAACATTTATAAATGTAATAGTATCTGATAGCATAGTTTTTTCTAAAATCATTTGCTTAAAATATACACAAGTGATGATTACCTATGCTATTTTTGAAACTTAAAATATACAACTTATGACATTCTTGTTATGACATATAATAACTTTCACAAAAATTACAGACAATTATCAACTCATTTTATATTCTGTCATTCATGTTTCACTCCCTTTTAAATAAGGGCAAATAAAACATGTATGTATATGTTTCAGAAATAAAGTATTCCAACTTTTATCCGTAATTTGTTCAAAACCTCAGAAACTCAGTAAACATAATTATTTTAAACAAGAATAATTATTTGGGAGAAACCTTAAAATATACTTTTGCCCAATTTAATCCATGATGTGAACATCAAGAGAAGCTAGCAATGTGACATACTCTGCCAGAGCTCCCACAGACTAAGAAGAGATCCAAAACCCTTGCTGTCCACAGAGTAAAAGCCATGGTTGTTCAACTCAGCTGTTCAGAGAATTTTTTTCTACTTATACTGAATTCCTGTGGTACACTGATTTAGTCTACTCCATAATTAATAGTATTTAACATTTTAAAAAGATCTTTGAGATCTAAGTGAACAGATTCCACAGATTTGGAAAATTCTGCCTGGAACAGGTAAATATGTTGTCCAGAGTTACAGTGACAGAGAGACATACACCCAGGACATGGAACCAGAGTTCCTGATTCTTAGCTATGTTCTTTTGGTAACAGAATACATTCTCTAGGGTCAGATTCTACATAATTTATAGCCATTTGATTGCAGATAAAATCAGCACATATATTCACTTAAATCAAAACTGTTATTCCCATAAACGTGTTTGTTACCTGACTGGGTTTTTGGTGTGCATGAACATAATGTAAATATAGTGGTAGAGCAAATACCATTACTGTAGAGATGTTTCACCTAAGCTTAGAGCAACATTTCACTTCTCACTGTGAACAAGACACAGCGGCAGGCACAGTGGAGGTGTGTTTGGTCCCGTTTCGCTGACCCTGAGCGCACAGCAGCGGACTGTCCCAACAGAGCAGCGTCTGCACAGTGCTGAAGAATAGAACCTGCCCCAGTGCACAGATGGAACGCATGCCTGGGCACGGTGTTCCTCTGAGGGGCACGGTGTTCCTCTGAGGAGCACGGTCACAAAAAGAACTCTGCAATCAGGATAGTTAGCATTTCAAGAGGTCCCCACTAAATGGGGACACCTGGCCATCTGAAGTTACAGACCTTCAAGGCAACATATAGGGCATAATATAAAAATCATGAAACCACAAAAAAAATATATTGAATTTTCTTGGAGAAAAGTTGCGTACTGAATAAAAGAAGGCAGTAAAAAATGACACTGAGTATGAAATGCCTCTGTTTCAAGCTGGACTGAAAAATTACGACAGTGTTAGCATTTATCCATGTTAAGAAGGCAGCACAGAAAACAACTCAGAAGACAGCGTGCCCTGACTCCCTGGGTTAATTAAGGACACAATTCTGCGGCCACAGTCGTGTTTAGACTCTGTGCACAGAGCAGATTCTGTGGCCAGCGACGTGCCTGCTCCAGAGCACTCTGCAAAAGTACAAAAAACAGATAAATCTCAGTCATGTGGACGCCTGACCCCACACTGCATGGTGGGTGGGTTAGGGCTCAGTGTCGGAGTCCTACTGCACACTTGGGCGCTCGGCCGGCACTCTCACAGGCCAGCGCCTTGGTCCCACGAGATACTGTATATATAAGCTGCACACACTCTTCTACGTCTTACAGGAACTGGACCCCCACAGTATCACTACAGAAAATCACCTAAACTTCTTTTCTAAAACAACAAAAAAAAAAACACCAGGGGATTGAAGGCAGGGCCTTGTGCACATTAGGTGAGGGGTCACCTCCCACCTAGTGCTAAGCCTCATCCCTGGGCCTTTTGTTTTGAGACAGTACCTCTCCAAGTTACCCAGACTGACCTCAAACTTGAGATCCTCTTGACTCAGTTTCCTAATTAGCTGGGACTACAGGTGTGCACCACCACACCCAGTAAGAAAATAACTACTTTTAAAAATAAGTGGCCAGGTATGGTGTTGCCTGCCTGTAATCCCAGCACCTGGGAAGCTGAGGCAGGAGGATCACCACAAGTTCAAGGCCAGCCTGAACACACAGTATCTCAAAAAAATCGCACACACAAAAAATGGCAACAGATTGCTTTCAGACATGATATACAACTGAAAATGGGACACAAGATGAATGGTAGTGTTAACATGATGCAAGCAAAAGTATTTTAAGTAAAATACTGCTTAAATAATTAAGCAAAATAATAACCATTTAGAGCACATAAGTAATTTTCAAGTAATTGTCTGTCCCTATCACTCCTAAACTCAGCTTTGCTCCTCACGTTTCCCCACAGATCTCCACATGCTGCGTTCCAATGACTAAGGGATAATAACTTTTCCTTTCACTTCAAATTGATGATTCTGACTGATCGGATAACGTAATGACTTTTGGCTTGTGATCCGTGGGACTGTCAACTGGCACCTGTGAAAAGAATCAGAATATAATAAATGTACAGCACCTGGCAAGTGCTATTTTAACAGATCAACAGCTGACTCAGAAAAAAAAAAGCTGACTAAATAAGAACGGGCTCACACTCCAGGTACACTTTTCTCAACATATAACTATAAAAGTAACCATTACTTACGGCCTTAACCTCGGCGCTTGTAATGCCGATATTTATGTTGTGTCTTCTCAGGTCAGACTTGATTAAGGCTGAAACAGAGAATCACAAATGGAGTTACCATGAATTGTGTTACATTTTTCTCCAAGCAGCAGTCTTCTCTTGGCATTATCAAACTGAACACATTACAAAGCCATATTATTTAATAGCATCCTTAGACTTCCGGGAAGATGGCGACCGGGTAGGCAGCAGAGAGAGAACCTCCCAGAGGATTACCACCTAGACAATGGAATATAGCAATATGAAGACAGAAAGGAGAGAGGTGTGTACCCTGAACCCAAGAAGGATCTGAAATGGGAACTGAAGCCCTAGGAAAGACCAAGCAAAACCTCTCCTGGAGGAAAGGATCGGAGGGCCGCCGCGGCACAGTCGGAGGGAGAAGAGACGGAGAAAGAGGAAGCCACTGCTTCAAACATACTCTTGGCCCAAGCCCTCGTTCCAGCAATCACAGCTTCAGCTTCGGAGACCCATGCTCGTGGAAGCCTCCCGACTCGGCCGGGGGAGAGCGGAGTTCCAAGAGCTGGTCCAGGTCTGGAGAGGAGAGGGCGCAGCCAGGAAAAGAGGCAATGGTGGTTGGGAACTGTTGTCAAATCCAGTGTGAGGATGAGAGATTGCCAACAGCCACGGAAGCGGAAGCGGAGTCCCCACCCTGCAGCAACCTTTCTAATCAGCACCTGGAGGCAAGGTGGAGCCAGAGCAGCCAGTACACATCCCACCACACTCAGCTCTATGCCTGCCTCGAGGCTGTGGCCTCCTGCCTCTCCACTGTGTGGGCAGTTGCCAGTGGGGAGCGGTGGGGGTGCATCGGCAGTGACATCAGAGCCACAGCAGCTCCCAGGGATCCAGCCAAGGAACTGGAGCACAACAGCAAGAGAGAGCTGCAGATGGAGGTGGATCACACGGCCCCAGGCCCTTCTCACTCCAACATCAAGTAGGAAGCATGAACTGAGTTACTGGGCTTCAGCTCCCACCCTGAACGCCCTCTGTGAGCACCTTGAGCCTCGGCAGCCTGCACAATCACCACCTGTTCCTGGCAGCAATGGGACGAGTCCACAGGCTTCAGGACTCACCCCAAACTACTAATACGAGCAACAAGAGTGTCTCCATACTGCTTGCATATGTGAACCTTGTATGAACCCATGGCAACCGGGTAGGCAGCAGAGAGAGAACCTCCTGGAGGAATGCCACTCAGACATAGCAGTGTGGCAACATGTGAAGGACAGAGAGGAAAGAGGTGGATATCCTGAACTCGAGAGGGATCTGAAATGGGAACTGAAACCCTTGGAAAGTCTAAGCAGAACCTCCTCTGGAGGAGGGGATC